>OY804599.1:14645653-14940101 GCA_963680895.1 Fragum sueziense | reverse complement strand
GGGCTCAGTGCAAAACTATTGTAACTACATATTTTTCAGAAATTCACTTTTTTGCATTTTCTGAATATTTAGGAAGGAATACACCATGTGTTCTAATATTAGGTTTCAATTCTGTATACTTTAAAAGATATTCAGAATTTTAAAAACATTTCCCTCTTTAATTTTGAGAAAATCAATCAGTTTTTCCCCTCTCCTGTCAAATTTTACAAAATGTAGTTACAATAGTTTTGCACCAAGCCCTCGATATAAAGAGAAAAGGAGACACGCTCTTTCTCAGCATTTCTTCCTTTTCCATCAATGCTTTCAATTACATGACATGATTATATTTCTAAATAAAGGTCATCAGAGTCAGTTTATTTGGTAAAGGTTTAAGATGCATCACCGGATTCCGACTTATCTTATAATTTATCCATCATTTTATATCCATTAATTCAGATTTGTTGTTCACCTATCGTTCACACTATAGATATAAACTTTCTATTCACGCTACTCTGTACTCATATCATGCTCATGGTAGCCCATTTTTTGATATCGATAGACTCAAAACTACATGTACATTAACCGAGCTGCGATATGACCATAGCATCTGAAAGTGGCGTTAAACCACAATAGACCAAAACATCATTCATTTCCCGAACAAAACCTTCGATGTCGCATATAGAACAATTCTGGGGAAAATCATTGGCGGAAGAAGTGTTTCCCTCTCCTTTCATTCACGCTAAAACTAAACTTCCCATACTTACTGTCATAGTAGCTTATTTTGATAGACTCAAATGATTTCGATTAACCCTACCACTGTCATAAGCATTTTCTTCTGTTACTTCTATGTTTTCAAAAAATCTGTTTCACCGGACAAATCAAAACCATGTCTTGTTTGTGAGAGGGTCAAAAGTGCACTTTTATAATGACGGGGGTCACATTTAAAATTAAAGTCTGTCAAACAATAAAACGCACAGACAAGCAGAAAAGATCTATGAATGGCAATCAGAAGTAAATTGCCATCGTTCGTGACGTTAACAGCCTTATTCTTAGATTTTAACTCTTTCCCAATCAAGACCTGGTTTTGGCGAGTTAGGGTTTGGGAAAACATTGATATAAAAGAAGAAAATGCTGATAATCAGCATTTTCTCCTTTTTTTTACCTCGATATTTTCCTGGTAACATTGTATGCAAAAACTCATTTTACCAAGATCTACTTTATCGTCTGCAGCAGCTTCAAAATTAGACCACTCCAAATATTTTATGTTTGGGACCAAACGACAAAATTTTAGGTTAATCCACTTCAAAAACTGCCACAAAAGACAAAATGGATGTTATTAAAGATATGATTTGTGTAGAATATGGCACAGAAAATATTGAGACAAAAGGAGAAGCTGCTGGTTATCAACAGTTTCTTCTTTTGTTTCAATGTTTTTTCCCAAGCCCTTTCTCTTATGGGCGTCAAATCCAGGTCTTGTTTGGGTAAGGTTTAAATGAATGATTGACAATACTTTAACCCTTACACAAAACAATCCCTAGTCTTGTCATCACTACAGAAGAATATGCAAGAAAACATATAAAAAGGGAGAAATTTGTCCATTTCCTGTAGTACTTTAGCTAAGTCTTAGAGAGCAGCATGGATCTTGATCAGACAGCTCTCACATGCCCGTAGGGAGCAATTTCATATGGGGGTGGGGGGGGGGCTTCAAGCCCCTGTATCTGAATATTAGGGGTGGGGGATGGGGGCCCTGATCATACGGGCCTGTCTTACTACGGCGACAGAATGGACATACTTCGCTGCTTTTCTACAAAAAACCTCGTAACTGCAGCTTAAATCAAGCTGTAGTTACGTGAGTTTTGTTGAAAAGCGACGATATGTTTTGAAGACGTTATATTCTGGATATGTTCGAGACCTCGCGGAACTAGATGATTGGATTATAGACCCGGAAAGATTCCATTACAATGTATGTTGATAAACAAAATGAAAGTATTTGCTCTTTTTATATTTTTCTAACGATATAATCTTTCATAGACTGTGGAAATTACCTCTTTCGTGATTTGTCATTAATTTCAAATTGAATCAATAAAAAGATCGTTTGTGGTCTAGAAAAGGATTAGGCTATGGGTCAACAAAACCATAGTCCATTTATAAACACCATTGAAACTTTGTAACAAAAGGTTTAAGTGGTCCGTGTGTGCTCACGCATATTTACTTGGGATGAAATTTTCACACGTCTTAACACAATCCCACACATTGACGCTTTTTGACGCCCCTCAAGGAAAAGACTTTGGAAAACATCATGGAAAAGTAAAGACAATGCTTATGACAAGCAATTTCTTCATTTCCTATGAGTTTGCACAGAACGGCAAAAAATAATCATCAATTGAAATTGTTGTCTGTAACATCCACGAATTAAGGACCTGTCTAAAATGTTGCCGTTTGGGAAATGGTTAAGAAATGGTTACTTTGTGGCGGAAATAAACTTTGATTACTTAGTAATCCCCTTCCTTTTGTACAAGTGAAGATCAATCAAGAAAAAGGTGGAAATCAATAGATTGCTTAGGCTGTTATCTGTTAGACTGGTTATGCCTGGGTTGAATGTGACTCGAGGCGGAGGTACACAGAACTTGTCGGTGTTATTGCAAAAGCTCCTAACTCCAGCTTAAATTACGAGCTTTTGCAATAACACCGACAAATTGTTGTGTTAGTCGAAATATCTGATCTTGCAACTGTTCGAATAACCTTTTCCCAAATAAGAATTGGTTTTGACGTCCCTGGAAAAGTTTGGAAAACATTGGGACAAAAGGAAAAATGTTGATTACAAGCAATGTTTTCTGTGCTTTATTTATATGAATTTATACATAAATGCTATCTTTGTCATCCATCGTTTAATGGGCTTCAACAGCCTTCGAATTGGAACAGCTTGCTGCTTGGAAAAGGTTTTGATTGGCACACAGCATGTAGGCGGATTAAAATCAAGAAGTACAACTCTTGAAAATAGATTTTGTCTTATTCAGATTAGTTTCCCTTGGGCCTATGCAGGTAAAAGAATAGGGAACGATTTTATCAAGTAGGCCTAAACCATGACGTAATTTCGGACAAACAATTGTATTTCGTAGGTGATGTTCTAACAACACCAACGTTATCAAAAACAATATGTTAAGTCTATTTTAGCACAAAAATCATAGCTATTCAGCGGCGGATCCAGGATTTCTGTTAGGGGGGGGGGGTTCTTTTTTACAAGTATTGCACAATTTTGACTGAGTTTCTGCATGAAAATGAAATATTCTGGCTGCATGGGGGGGGGGGGTTCGTATGAACCCTCTGAACCCCCTCTGGATCCGCCACTGGCTATTGGATAATAACTGACATTATAGACTATTAATAGGCCTATTTTTTTTTTATTTTCGGGCTACTACAAGAGCGTAGTCAGGCAATGAACGCTGCACAGGCGCGAGGGATGCACGAGAGGGGACCCCCATGCTGTTGGGTAATCCGAGTTTTCTCTGATGAAATTCGCTCTTTGATTTGTTGATGTCGCTCATTTATATGAGCGACATCAACATAGGCTATCAAAGAGCGAATTTCAAAAGAGAAAACCCGGATTAGTTGTTGGGGTGGTTTGGGGGTCTCCCTCGAGAAAAATTAGGATAGGCTAGTTGTAGAACGTTTTTAACCCGATAAAAAGGCAGGATCTGTTATGTGAAATGATGAAAAGGACCTAGGCCTACGACCTATTCACAAGTTATTTTACATCACTCACATGCCCGTAGGAAGCAATTTCATATTGGGTGTGCTCAAGCCCCCTTTGTCTGAATATTGGGGTGGAGAGGGAGGGGGGGGGGGGGGGCTAAATTGGATTTTCCCTGAATTTTCAAGGTAAAATCAGGAAAATTTGGAATTTTTGACCAATTTTAGGGAGGGGGTGGGAGTCTAAGCCCCTAACCACTGTTTCTATGGGCCGGACTCGTGGACGTGCATTCTGTGCGTAATGGTAATCCGAGTCTTCTCTGATGAAAATTCGCTCTTTGATATTTGGATGTCTTAAGCCTCTCTTACAAGCCGTCGTGCGTCTTTTTAAATCGTAGGGGAGACCGGGGCTATTTCGGCCCCCTAATTTCGATTGCTCATATTTTGAATTATATGAAAGTTATCTGGGCGTGATTTATATATTTAAGTTCGACAGGCGAAAGCCTTTCAAACTGCGTCTGTCCTTTTTATATTTTTCTTTTCAATAAAGGCCCACCCTTAGGGCAAGGTATGCACAGATCTATAAATCCTTATATTTGATTTTTAGACTGTTTAAATTTAAAGGAATCTGTATACGACTTCCAAATGAAGGTATAAATTGAAAAAGCGTTGTTATAACAGTCAAATCATCGTGAGTAAGGGGACATTCGGGATAACAAGTAGAGGCTGGGGCAAGTTCGGCCTGTGATTTTGAATTTGTCAATTTTTTACATTTCTGTTAGAGCTATGTCTGAACAATTGATATATTCGGAGTCGTCAAGAAATGGCAATTCTAACAGCGATTATTCTTTTTGTTCATGGGCAAGTTTGGTGGTGGCCGAACTTGTCCCAACCCCAAAGGCCGAACTAGCCCCAGACAGACCTGGTGTCAACATCACGCCATATCCTCTTTTAGATAACATGAACACTTCAGCTTTAGTTTTAATATGAAAGAGGACTTAATTGTCTTCATAAATATACAAAAATGAAATCTGAATCTTGGCGCATATCACTATAAATTAAAACTTACATAAATGTGGAAAAATACTGAAAGTGTCTAAAAATCAGAATCGTGTTCTAAATTCTATGTTTTTGTATTAAATTCGACCAAAAATCTTCTGCGAAAAGCTTTCGTCATGAGTGACATTAAAATACGGGTCAGAGCTCTCTATCTCTGTCGACAGGCTCAAAAGAGCCACTAGCCGAACTTGCCCCGGGGCCGAAATAGCCCCGGTCTCCCCTACGTTTTTAAACGCTGCAAAATCGCACGATGATAAAGACGCACGACGGCTTGTAAGAGCGCCTCATAAGAATTGTCCTGTCAATTCTTTGCTGCGTGCAGTCTGCGTCGTGGTTGCGTCCACAAAAATCGTACGTTGGACGTGTGTGCATCGCACGACTAAACGTACGCTTTAGACGCAGACCGCACGCAGACCGCACGCAGGACCACGTACGACCGGTTGTAAGAGAGGCTTAAATTCTAGGCCTATAGCATTGACAGAGGTAGGCTAGTGAATGGGCACGTGCGCGTCTACGTAGGCCTACACATGCACGTGTGCGTGCTTGTTTTCTTATTCTGTCAATGTTTCTAAGCTTAATTTCATAAAATATAAAAAAAAAAAAAAAAAATCAAATTTTTGTTTGTGCTATAGCAACTGCTTTGCAGTCTGCATCTCAGGACTGTCGTATTTTATGAAAAAAGTTGTTCGATTAAACTGTGTTTTTCAGAATCGAGACAGCCAAACAAAATGGCCGAAAAGATGAGGATGCTGCGAGATTTCTTTATTTTCTGGCTAGGTTTGTACAATTCCTGTCCTCGATTCATGAATCAAGTGATCAATTTGGCAAGATTTTGATTACTTATTCTTTTTTTCGTTTCAGCTTTCGCTAGTGTTGCAAAAGCGAGGGTCGTAGAAGTAAATGAACGGTAAGTAAACAGACGAAAACTGCTCTTATCTAATAATCGGGTAGACCTAATAATCGGATATGGTAAAGTTAATTGGTATAAAAATTGAAACCTTTGTACGATGATAAGTTGAGGCCTTTTTTTAGTACCTGGGATTTTTTTTACGTGCGCATCCTGCAACTTTTGCTCATAATTTGGTCTCTGGGATGCAAAGTTTCAATTCTAGCGAGTCCTAGGATGTAACAATTTTTACAGATTTCCTATTAAAAATATTGTATTGGACTCACTAAGCTAGTAGCTGGACTCATTGATATGGAATCTGGCAAGTCCCCAGGACTCACAGTCTTTAAATTGTAAAAAAATCACTGTAGTATCCCTTTCCCAAACAATATCTGGTTTTTACGTCCTCAGTAGAAAATGCTTGGGAAAACGATGAGTAAAAAGGAGAAATTGCAATTTCTCCTCTTGCCTCAATATCCTGTTTTCTCCGTGATTTGTGCATGTTATTCATAATGTCGGCGCATGCGCATTACTTACTGGAGTAATCAAAATATTTTTTTGAAATAATTTCATAGAACAACCGCATTTAATGGGGAAACACGCTAAATGAACAAAAACAACTTATTCGCAAAATGTGTTCTTACCGGGTGTTTTTGTTTACATAAGTGAGGAAAATATATCATAACAAAATCACGTGATTGCCGCCTGTGATTATATATATTTGCCCTTGAAAAAGAGTTGAATGTCATCAAAATTTGTTAAATGTTTTCCTCTCTTTACAGTTTTGGAGAACAATACAAACAAGGAAATTGGCTTGTAATGGTATGTAGAAAGTAGAAAGATAATAAGATGCTAAATGAAAAACCCTTTCCCAACCAACAATTCTGATTTGATAGTAGGGTTCCATGGCTAGAATTTCCCTTAAAAAAGCGACACGCAGTATTTTGCTAGTGGCTTTTGAAACCACTAGCAAAAAGGCAAATTCACTCGCAATCTGCTTTTGTATATTATTATGACTTTCATTTTGAAAATTAAATGCATAATATGGTTGCATAATTTAAAGGGGGACGAGCTAGGCTGTCGAAAATGCAAATGGCACAATAATTACAAACCAGAAATAACGTATGAAATTACCAACCTGAAGGGGTAGATCATTTATGTCCATTGTTAGCACTCCACAAGCTTTATTTAGTATTAAAATCTAAGTCAATTAATAACATGCTGGCGTCCTTGTTTTTGTTTTGTAACGGCTACATATGCCTAACCTTCAAAAATCAATTACGTCAGAGATACGTCATCTGTGCTCAGCAAGATTTAACACACCATACAACCGGCTTCGTCGAAAGTCAGCAAAGACCGATTCGGCATCTGATGTCATGTGCATGGTAGGTCAAATGAAATTACTTTTATAAATAAACGAAAGGATCTTTGGTATTCTATAGTTGATGAATATGCATATAAATGTTCAGTGCTTGTACAAAATAAACCTTTTCACATATTCCTCGCAAATAAGGTCATGGTCATCGACACAGCCGGTTGTATGGTGTGTTAATACCGCGGAGGTGTGTCTCGTTGACCTTGACCTTGTCTTGTTTTGAAGTAAAAATAGAATGTGTAAACACGCTTGTTAAGGATTGATCTATAGCAAAGGAAAGATGGTTATTTGCCGAGATAGAGGTTTTTATGCATTGCTAATTGTTTTTCCATGCACAAATATGAGTTCCCGAACAGTTCGGAAGCATAATCATAGAATGAGCCCCTTTAATGGTTATTTCTGAAAACCAGTACAGTTAGTGAATATTTGGAAGTTGTTTTGTATTCCTTTTCAGGATTCATTGATAAAACTTGTGGTTTGGGAACATTTTTCCACTAACCAAAAAATTCTAGTGTCGGAAAGAATCACCAGCAATTTTTAATTTGAACTGGCAAATTGCCAATATGCTAGTGGAAATTTGAGGCCCTGGGTTCTACCCAGCCTAATAAGCTGTAGGGGCTCCACTAGACCTTCAATTAAATCAGTGTAATGCCACTTGGGCTTCAAAAGTACTCCACAGCTTAACCCAATACGAAACAACAAAATTTTAAGCTTCTCAAAATTGAAAGAAGTTGCAGACAATAATTCCCATGTCATGAAACCTTGAAATTTAATGACTCTTTTGGTATAAAGAATTTTTGGAAATGAAGAAAGTGCTTGTTAGAATCAATTTCTTCATTTTCCACATTTTTCCACAATGTTATCCGAAGCCTTTATTTTGTGAAGTGTCAAAAAGCTTCATTGTGTGGGATTAGGGTAATGTCTTCAAAATGTTCATAAAATAGTGGCAGTTTGAGTCCTGTATTTCATGTCGAAATCTGGTAAATGCATTTCTATATAATTGTAATTCATATAATAATTGTGAACATAAAAAAACCTTTAAGGGACAAAAATGTACAAAATGATATTTCATTGTCTTCAGTAGCTTTCAAAAGAGAACCATTAGAATATTAGCCATTTGGGAAAGGGTTATCTACTTAAGATATGTACCATTGAGATTTAGAAATTTATCTAACTTTGTAAATAATTTTCCAAAAAAGGTATGATTTTCATGTCCCCAGTAAAACCATCTTGGGAAAACATTGAGGCAAAAGAAGAAAATGCTGATAATCAGCATTTTCTACTTGTGCCCCAATGTTTTCTGTGCTTTATTTTTCACAAATGTTACAATTCGTGACATCTATTTTGTTTTCTGCTGCAGATTTTGGTTGGACCATGTGAATTACTTGCCTTTACTTTACTTTATTTTTTGTTTTGAAAAGGGTATAATCTTTTTCACTAGTTTTATGCACCATGGTGTGGCCACTGCAAGAAGCTGGCTCCTGTTTTCCATGATGTTGGGAACACCCTGATGAATACCAATGTAGTTGTAGCAAAGATGGATGCCACTAGATACTCAATGATTGCATCAGAGTTTGAAGTTAGAGGATATCCTACTATAAAACTGTAAGTTGCAGTGCTCTCAATAAGCGGACGTCAACGTATATTACGTCCGATTTTCGCGAAAAAACGTCCGGAATTTCGAAGTTGGGCGGCCGTCAGACGTCTTATATTTTTTACTGACTTCCAAAAATTTAACCTCGGACGTCTGTAAAAAAAAATGTAAAGGGTAAAAATCGATATTAACCCAATAACCAGACTGAAAAATATCAACAGCTATCAAGCGCCGTCGCATTTTGCCAGCCCCTTCATATCTGTGGTTATGCTAAAAATGCCGTAACTACAGCTAATTCAGGTTAGTTCAAACTGTATTTACAGCTTTATCGAACATTACCTACGCTATATTATCTGGGCACGCGACAAGACAAATAGCGCTAACTGTTAAATTACCTTTAATTGCCATCGATATCCAAATACATATGACCATGGTTCACACAGCTCTTGAAAAACCCTTGAATTGATTGTGGCCTTATAAAACCCTTGAAAATGGATGTGAGCCTTGTAAAACCCGTAAAAAGCAAGTCTGAGCCCTTAAAAAACCCTTGAATTTTATTTCTCAATTATTTTGACTTGGGTGAAATGGGTCAGAATCAAAAGTAAGAAACATGTTCAATGCTTATCTGTTGCAAAGACATTGACTATACCAATTTCTGTGGTGTTGCATCTTATTCAAAAACAGACAATGAAGTTGATAATGTTTACACTGATGAGATAATCATTGCCCAACCAGATAAGACTTTGTTTTTGCAATATGATTGTTAAATAGTAACTTGGATATAAAGTGTGTGAAAACCGACTTAAGAGCCATATTTGTGCTTAAAATTATTGAATGTTAGTAGCCCTTGAATTTTAATGTTGAGTCCTTAAAAAACCCTTAAAAAGTCCTTGAATTTTTTCATCAAAACTTTGTATGAACCATGTATGACATAACAAAGCGAAATCAATATTTTACACAGTAGACAAGATTCGGGTAGTTTACTAGTGCCGTGTGCATTAGAGCATAGCACATTACATATAGTGGGCGTGTACTTTCGATATTGTTGTAACTTGATTGACAGGTCGAGTTCCTCCAGTTTAATTCTTTACTTTACGACAAATTTCACTCGACATGGAGTTGTTCAAAGCCAAACTTGTAGCAAACAATTGTTAAGATTGCCGTATTTACGGCGGTTGCTGAAGTACGATGTTACAGGTAAATTAATTCGAGCAAATTTTGTGGAATAAACTAGACCTTTGTTTCGTGCTTTTTATCGCGAGAAAACGGATCCCAGTGGAGTTAATTAAAGGCAGACAATAAAAGCTAGCGAGTAACGTCATGATTCTTACTTTATTCAAAATTTATCGGTACCCGGATATTCATCAGTTCTCCTTTTCCAAACTGGTTAGACTATCTTTTCACATTGGATTCGATTTTCCGGCATTGGGGGTGGGGGGGGGGGTCTGATGACCAACTTTTGGAATTTGGCGAAAGTGATGGGGACAACTTTTTTAGGCCAGGGTGAAATTGACCTGATATTTGAAAACATTGAGTGAAAAAGAAGAAACTCATGGATCAATATTTTTAAGGCAATACACATGCAGGTTTTTTTCAGTCTGGGGGGAGGGGCCTGGCCTTTTTGTAGGGGAAAAAACAAGCACGTGAAACTGTTAAAGGGGAACAAAATTTCCAAGGTAAACCTCAATATTTGGGGAAAACTGCATGATTTAAAAGAAATTTTTCTGGGGAAAGGGACCTTTTGTCAAGGGGAAGGAGAAAAACCCCTGACATGACATGGAGTCTTTGTATCATGAATGTTGAACAATTTCATATGGTTATCTTAAGGTCATATCTTGCAGATATTATGAAGTAACTACATAGAAGGGTTAAAATCAGACTGCCAACATGACAATTTAAGACTGGTCAAGCTTTAACCGGATTGCCAGAAGGAGAAGAGTTGCAAATTGGAGCATACAATATAACTGATATTGAAAAAAGAAAGAGATATGTTTGTATTTAACTATTTCTTCTTTTCCTTCATTACTTCATGTAATTCGAAATTGCGAAAACGCGCTGAAAAATTTCTGATTTTCTTGAAAAATTCCTGAAATTTGGACATGGAAGTCCAAGACTTCCTGATATTGGTCCTTATTGAGAGCACTGAAGTTGCTGAACAGATCTCAAGACAAAAAGGGGGCAAAAGGCAAAATCCTTCCATTATAAAACTGTAAATGTTTTGGAAAGGGTTAAGAATATTCTTGCATGTTTCACAGTTATTGCAGTGACTTTTAAAAGTTTTAATAATATTCAATAATGATGGAATGAAAGAAGACTGTTATCTCCTCCAGTGAGCTAGCAATTTATGCCATGGGAACAAATGTCACAGCTCAAGTATCATTAGCATTTATGTGTAGACAAAAATTCCATCCTAGCCATACTTTATGAGTTATTTTAGACCTTGAACGAAAACACAGAAACAACTATTGATTGTCTTTCAGTTAACACATAAGAGGGGGTAAAGGCATACTACATTTGTTATTTCTAATCAAAATTAATGTTGTGGATACCGATTTGAATTGTCTCCAGAAAATTCGAATAAGTACCTCACAGTAATAGAATATGACGAGAAATAATTGAAGAGTTGTTCTTGTTAAAGTCCCCTCTTATACGTAGCTCTGTCTATCTAATGTTTTTTTTTCCACAGGTTTTCTGATGGAGATGTACATACATTTTATGGTGAAAGATCGAAAGAAGATATTGTAGAGTTTGTCTATAAAGCAAAAGGGTTGGTGTTTGTTTATGATTAATACCAACTATTATCTTGCATAGTGGTCCCTGTTTTGTAAACAGGCATCATGAATATGTTTGTCATGATTGTACTCATATAGAATCACTTGAAAAATCCTATCAATAAATAACACATGTGAGATCACTTATTGAGTAGGAAATAGAAGATAAGTTTTGGCAGTCACATGTATACAGGGAATTAAGTTGCAAAATTATGATTAAATTGCTGAGTATTTATCATAGATTTTGAAATGAAAATGTAATACTGTATAGCTTTTTATTCCTGCAGGGTCCAAATTCTGCGGTTTTTCCCAAAATCAGAAGGCTTGAATTTCTGCGGAACATATTTCTGCGGTCATTTACTTAACTTGATTAAAGATTTTATTTCTGCGCAGTAAAAGTTAATTATGGTCAATTTCAAACATATTTTGAAATACTGTTTTGAATGATGATGCGTACAATTTATTCCAATTACTCTATGATGATAAAGGGATATTTATCTACAAATTTGTAGTTGGGAAACAATACCTTATACAGATATGGGTGAAAGTAAAGACGTGTCAAACTGTTATCAATCAGTATAACTTGTTAAACCATTGTTCAAGAACGAACAAAAATGTTCTAACCACACCCGCATTAAAGATGTAGTTACACCATTTTTTGAATGGCAAACAACTCTATTGTTATGAAATTGTGCTTTACATTAGATCGTAACCCTGTGTTTTACTTGTCGACGTTCTGACTCAAACTATAAAAAACAACAGTTTCTGCATTTCGGGTTAAAAATCTGCGGGTTTTATTTCTGCGGTGTTGTTCATGACCGCAGAAATAGCAGAAATAAAGTCCCCGCAGAAATAATGTGCTATGTATACGGTAACTGGTCTTAAATGTGTTCCTAAAACATGTAAGAGGTAACAGACCAAATGTCAAACTAATCTTGTCGTACATTTTACAGCCCAGCAGTGCGTCCATTAGCCAGTATTGGTAGATTTAATGAAGCCAACGCACATCATAGTGAAGATGTCTTCTTTATGTATGTAGGGGACGCAGATCCAAATAATGACTTTTTTGTAAGTATGCATATTTCATGTTGTTTAACTTTATAAGGTTATGCTGGCAGTGTATATTAAGGTAAGTTTGGACTCGGGGTTACTTTTTATCTGCGTAATGAATTTTCTTTATTTCTACATATGTTGTAAAGTAACATTTCCTGAACAAAATATAAAAGAATCAGGGTATGTTTCCTGACTCGTTTTCGTGTCAGAGTTATCTGCCCATGACTAGTAATGACCATTTTCGCAAAATAACCCTTATGTTTAAAAGTCATATAGCAAGTTATTCTGAATGGATAATTTCAAATGTTATATCAATTTAGCCATGATCTTGTGAAGTTTGGACCTTGACTTTGGAGTTTGACCTGCTTTAAAGAAATTGAGTTGTTGTTGTGACAAGCTCCCCTATAGGCAAGCTATGATGTCTGCGGACAACTTTTTGTTCAACTATAGCATTAATCATCTATTGTTCCCAGTTTGTTTTACCGTTATCTGTCTGTCTATCCGTCCACTTGTCTGTCATTCCGAAACTTGACATGAAAATTTGACATTGGCCTTTTCGGGGCATTTGTGTTTCACAAACACATCTTGTGTTCTATACAAAATTTCATTCATGATAATTTTTTGTGACAGTCAAAAATGCATGTTTTGTGACATTTCAGCAAGATTGTTCATCTGACTTGTTTATTTCAGAAAAAGTATTCTAGTATAGCCAAAGAACAAGTAGCTGTGGCCTATTTTTACAGTGGAACAAAAACAACTTTACCACAGGTAATCTACCCAACATTTACATGGTTTTACAAAGAGTTATAGACAAGTCGGGTTAGGGCTTTTAAAATGCAAAATATAATCAATTGTTGATCAAATCCTATGCTATGGGTACTCATTTGAGTCGTCTCTTCGAGATGATACAAATAAGTACTCACATGTAGGGTTTGGATTTGAAAAAAAAAAAAAAAGAAAAATAGAATGTGTTCACCCCCTTTTATCAATTGCTCTGTTTTCAAATTATGAAATTTTTAGACTAGGTTGATTGATACAAAGGAAGAAATTGCTGATAATTAGAATTTTTAGCTCCACTGGCCGAAGGCCAGCGGGGCTTATGTCATGGCCCTGTGTCCGTCGTGAGTCCGTGCGTCCGTGCGTGCGTCCGTGCGTGCGTCCGTCCGTGCGTAAACAATTTTCAAACATCTTCTTCTCCAAAACTACTGGACCAATTTCAACCAAACTTCACAGGAATCATCCTTGCATGAATCTCTTTCAATTTTCTTCAAAAGAATAAAATCCGCGCAGAACTTGAATTTTAATTAATTTAATTGATTTAAATTTTCGAAAAATCTTTAAAAATTCTTCTTCTCCAAAACTACTGGACCAATTTCAACCAAACTTCACAGAAATCTTCCTTGCATGAATCTCTACCAAATTCCTTCAAAAGAATAAAATCTATGCAGAACTTGAATTTTAATTAATTTAATTGAATTAAATTTTTGAAAAATCTTTAAAAATTCTTCTTCTCCAAAACTACTGGACCAATTTCAACCAAACTTCACAGAAATCTTCCTTGCATGAGTATCTACTGAATTCCTTCAAAAGAATAAAATCTGCGTAAAACTTGAATTTTGAATAATTTAATTGATTTAAATTTTCGAAAAATCATTAAAAAAAATTTTTTCTCCAAAACAACTGGACCAATTTCAACCAAACTTTACAGAAATGTTCCTTGTATTAATCTCTTCTTAATTCCTTCAAAAAAATAAATTCTATGTAGAACTTAAATTTTAATTAATTCAATTAAATTAAATTTTCGAAAAATCTTTAAAAAATCTTCTCCAAAACTACTGGACGAATTTCAACCAAACTTTACAGAAATGTTCCTTGCATTAATCTCTTCTTAATTCCTTAAAAAAGAATAAATTCTATGTAGAACTTAAATTTTGAATAATTAAATTAAATTAAATTTTTGAAAAATCTTCTTCTCCAAAACTACTGGACCAATTGTAACCAAACTTCACACGAATCTTCCTTGCATTCATCTCCTCTAACTTCCTTAAAAAACAATTTCCGTGTAGAACTTAAATTTTAATAAATTTAATTAAATTGAATTTTCGAAAAATTGTCAAACAATCTTCTTCTCCAAAACTACAGGACCAATTTCAACCAAACTTCACAGGAATCTTCCTTGCATGAATCTCTTCCAAATTCCTTCACGATCGGATTAAAAACTTGGCCGTTGTGGGCTAGGCTTTTTTTTGGCTATATGAAACAGTGTAATTTTAAGAAAATTTTAAAAACATTTCTGTTCCTTAATCACTTATTGGATTTCATTCTGGTGTAGCATGAATCTTCTTTGAATAGACCTCTATTGTATTCCTTGAAGAAGTTCGTAGTCTAAATGTCTAAAAGCCAGTGGAGCGATACAGGGCCATCTTGGCCCTCTTGTTGTGTTTTTGCCTCAATGCTTTAAATTGTATTTACATCCAATTTTAGCCTGCAGCTTCTTTCAATTTGGAAAAGTCTAAATTCTTGCCGTTAGGGAAAGGGTTAGATACAAATAAACTTTGCCTAAATTCAAAGGCACTGTCAGGGCTTATTGTAAAACATAAACCAGGATCTTGAAATGCACCTTTCACAACATTAATCCTCCTAACTCTGTGCCAATAGTATATCGTCGTTGTAAAAGCAAAACCTCATATCTCGTTTTTGAAAAAATTCAAAGGGGAGGGAAGAAAGTTTAATAACTTTTCAAAAAATGACATGTTCTACTTGAAATTTGGACATATTGTTCACAAATGACTTGTCATCAATACCGATCAGTAAAATATCTCAAAACCTGCAAGAATTGTCTGTAACTGGGCACACAAGTTTGTACTTTGAAAATCGCAAGAACCGACATACGAGGTTTTGCATTTACACCGACGATATGGAGAGAACTGCATGGATTATCATTAGACTGTGTCTGACGGGTCATTTTCCCATAACAAGGTCAAAAAGTCTAATCGTACTTATTGCTTGAAAAATTCATTTGACAGGAAAAAATGATTTACAGATATTGAACAGCTTTACATGAATTGATTAAGTTATTTTGTATTTCAGCATATATCAATAAAGTCCCATCCAACTGTTCTGGTGTTTAAAGATAAAGCAGTGTATGAATACGAAGGTATGTAGAGATAATGGTCTTGCACAATTGTCCCATTTCCAAATTACAGAGTTTTAGTACAAGTTCAAAGGATTTGTAGATGATAAAATCTGAGCAAATATCTTAAGGTCTGGTCATATACATCATTCTGCATACACATCACAGCCAGAGCATGTCTAAAACAGGGGACTCATGCAGTATGATATTGGACATGATGTGGACATGATATGGATGTGGACTCATACGTGACAGGCCCTCGAGTTATAGTGTAAAAAGAATAAAGACTATGTTATTATAAGAGTGCATGTTCTCATAATTATGTTCCTTCATCAGTTTATGTGTGTGTCACCAGATGTATAGATAAGAGGGGGTAAATTATGTATCAAATAAAAAAACAATATTCATGAAACATTATATTAAGGGTACCATGGCATTGGAATCTTCAACTTGAGAGTCAAGGTAATCAGAATTAGTAACCATTACATAGGCAGAGCAATAGATAAGAGCGGTGAAGGCATTTTTTATTTAAATCCAAACCCTATGTTGTGGGTATTCAATTGAATTGTCTCTGAGACAATTCTAATGAGTATCCACAGCATATGTTTGTTTCTGTAGCTCTGATGTGGTTTGGAAATGTAACAACAAAGTGATAGTGTCTTTTACATCCTCTAATCTCTTGCTCTTTATCACTTTATCCATGATTAGCTCCACTGGCCGAAGGCCAGCGGGCTGTTGTCATGGCGTTGTGTCCGTCGTGCGTCCGTGCGTGCGTGCGTCCGTTAACTTTTTCTTTAAACATCTTCTCCTCTTATACCAGTGGGCCAATTTTGACCAAACTTGGCAAGGATGTTCCTTGGGTGACCCTTTTCAAAACTTGTTCGCGAATTTTTGATTCGTCAAAAAATGTGGGCGTGGCAGGGCGGGGCTTATCTGACTTAGAGAAAACATAAGAAAATTCCTTAAAAATCAACCATTGGGCCAATTTGAACCAAACCTGGCAGGAATGTGCCTTGAGTCATTCTTTTCAAAATTTGTTCAAAAATTTTTACATTTGTCAAAAAATGTGGCCGTGGCGGGGAGGAAGGGGCTTATCAGACTTAAAGAAATCATAAGAAAATTCTTTAAAAATCAACCATTGGGCCAATTTGAGCCAAACCTGGCAGGAAAGTGCCTTGAGTCATTCTTTTCAAAATTTGTTCACAAATTTTTACATTTGTCAAAAAATGTGGCCGTGGTGGGGAGAAAGGGGCTTATCAGACCTAAAGGAATCATAAGAAAATTCTTTAAAAATGAACTATAGGGCCATTTTGAACCAGACTTTGCAGGAATGTTCTTTGAGTCTCTCTTTTTAAAATTTATTCACAATTTTTTACATATGTCAAAAAATGTGGCCGTGGCAGGGAAGAAGGGGCTTATCAGACTTAAAGAAATCATAAGAAAATTCTTAAAAAATCAACCCGGGTGCCCAAATGAACCAAACTTTGCAGGAATGTGCCTTTAGTCGTTCTTTTTAAAATTTGTTCACAAATTTTTATATTTGTCAAGAAAATGTGGCCGTGGCAGGGAGAAAGGAGCTTATCAGAGAAATCATAAGAAAATTCTTTAAAAATCAACCATAAGGCCAATTTGAACCAGACTTTGCAAGAATGTTCTTTGAGTCTCTCTTCAAAATTTATTCACAAATATCAAGATTTGGCTGCCGCTGTGTAAGGCTTACAAGAAATCATGGGATAATTCTTCCACTTTAACCAGTGGAGCGATTCAGGCCCTCCTGGGCCTCTTGTTTTTATTTTGTGACATGCAGCTTTTACCTTGCATTTTCAATTCAGAGGAGATATGGAAATAATCTTCCATGACATTGAGACAATCATGGAACTAGTACAGCATAAGATTTAGTTCAGTTTGAACAGGATAAGTGCTTTTGCCTATCTAGCTGCGGCCATTGGTAGTTGGTATTGTATCATACTCTTACTTATTAGGTCCATAATTAGATACCAGGCCACATTAAACAAGCTTTCTTACATTTGTCTCCCACTAATGGCAAGATAAACGTAAACTGAATTGGGCAAGCAGCAGGAGGCTCAGAAAAAGTGATATAGTTGTACTCTAGAGAGAAATGACAGGAATCTATGGTTTTTAGCTGCTCCAAATGCGGTACTATGGCCATAGCTTTTGAAGGAGGCATTAAACACAATTCAGGGGCTTTTGTTTCAGCGCAGTTGGTAGCACATCTGATTTTCACTTGTGAGGTCCTGGGTTCGCTCTCTGGCTGCAGTAAAAATTCTATCTGACATTTATCTGCCATCAATCGTCGGATAACCATAATATACTTATAATGTGGGCGAGTAGCCGAAGGTTTGGTCCTGATATTGTGAAGCACTGGTATAAGAAATGACAGGAATCCTCGGGTAGGTGCTCCAGTTGCTGCAATGGTATAGCAGTAGAAAGAGCCCTAATCACTGTTATAATGTTGCTTCCAGCTCCTAAAGGTGTAGCCACAATGAGTTCTCTACAACAATGGATTAAAGGAGAGAAGTTCCGAGCCTATCCACTAGTGGCCGGGGGCAACATTAACCAGATGACGGACACGGGGAAAATGCTTGTCATGTTTATCATTAACGAGAACGAGTTGGAGAATAAACAGCTGAAAGTTCTTAATGAAAGGTAAGGCAATTAATCTTTCCTCAGGTGATAAAAGTTTAACCCATTCACAGTCATAGTCATATTTAGTATAGGCGTTGGAAAATATTTTGGAAACTGAAGAAATTGCTTGTTACAAGCAATTTCTTCATTTCCCATAATGTTTTCTATTCTAAAAAAAATCCAAGATGACAAAAGTTTTACCCATTCACACACAATGAAGTCCCATTTGGCAAAAGCTTTGGAAAATATTTTGGAAAATGAAGAAATTGCTTGTTACAAGCAATTTCTTCATTTAACACAATGTTTTCTATCCGTAAAATATTGTTAATTTTCATTCTAATGAAATTGCTGTCTGCACCATCTTTAGATATGGACCAGTCTAAAACTTTACCGTCTGGTAATGGGGTAAGATTGGATTGAATTGAGTTGCAGCAGACAAATAAAATACTGGTTTAGGTTATCAGTATATTCATCTTTTGCCTCAATGTTTTGCCTCGATGTTTTCTCCAAGCTTTTTCAATTACGGTTGTCAAAAGCAGCTGTCGTTTTGAAAAGACATAGTCCTAGATGACCAGCAATGTTATCTGCATTTACTTCTCTCATTTCATGGATCTTGATCTTTTGGGGCCAAATAGTTAACATTTTCCCAAGCAACATGATTATCAGATTATGATGTCAACCTGATAGGATGTTTGATTAGGAACTCATGAGGGAAATTTTTTAAGTGCTGAAAATCAGGGGTTTTCTCCTTTTTTATGCCCCCGTATGGAAAGATTGGGGGCATATTGTTTTACTCGTGTCTGCCTGTCTGTCCATCCATCCGTCAGTCATTTTGTCTGTCAGAAAACTTAACATTAGCCATATTTGGGCATTTGTGTTTTACAAACACATCTTGTTCTCAAAGATTTTCATGCTATAATGTGCAGCACTTCCAGTTTTCCTTACCTTCAATTTTGTAATCTACAGCAGCTTTCAAATTTTAGCAGTTTAGAATTTAGTGGTTTGGTAAAATGATAAGGTGTCTGAATTGTAAATGATGAACTAATGGAGTAGTCTTAATGGTTGTTAATTCAATCCATTGCTCATTTGAAGAGGATGTCCATTGGTGACCCCGACTTGGTATTGATTAACCAAGGAATTCATATAGATGAGTGAACTTCATTGTGATGTAATAAAAATATTGCTTAAAGTAACTTGAACCCTTAATGAATCAAACAGTGCAATCATTTCAGCTGTATAAGGGGTGGCAGAACTTGGATTTTGTGACATGTTTAAAAGATTTCCCTTTGACCCTATGGGGGATTCTTCTTTATTCCTTTCCCTAATGGCAAAATATTGAGGGTGTTCTCTTCCATAGGAGGTGCAGACAATAGTGTGGCTGATATCAAAAGAAGAAACAATGTATGTCATAGCAAAGAAAATATTGAAGGAACAATAGAATTTAGTGATTATTTCTTCTTTTCTCTCGAGGCCAGATAGCTCAGTCTGTTATGTCTGAATCTGTCAATCTAGGGGTCCTGAGTTCGAACCCCGACTCAATCAGTATCCATCCAATCATTTGACAAAAGTCTCTCACCAATGAATGTGAATCATCTATGTGAGAGAGCAGCTGGAGGCTCGGTTTGGATATTGTGGTAGTACTGGTGATAGAAATACCAGGATTCCATGGTTAGCTGCTCCAGCCGCTGCAATATGACCACAGCAGCTCTAATAAATCAATTCTTCTTTTCTCTTAATGTTTTACCACACATTTTCTGCTTGACAATGTGAATAAAGGTCTTTTTTGTGAAAGGGTTAACCCTTTTCTAAACTGCAAAGTTAAATCCTATTTAGAAATGCTGACACTGACAGTTTTACTGATTATTGATAAAGCATTCCCTTTCAAAAGGGTTGTATAGGTCGACAATGAAAATTGTTGCATTTATAATGTAAATCACTGATTTCCAACTAAAACCTCATATCTGCAGCTTAAAACAAAATGCAGATACGAGGTTTGTGTTGAAAAGCGACGAAATGTAACTTGATATCAGAAAATTGAAGTATTGATCTAACATGTTATTATAGAAAACAACGAGAGAAAAGAAGAAAATGTTGGTTTTTAAATATTTTGCTATTCCTAAAATGTTTTGAAAAGCTTTCAGTGTTATTTATGTAAAAATCTGTGATTGTCTATATAAGACAGTGTTGAATAATAGTTGATATTCAAATGTGGCAATTTGTCCCTTATAGCATTTCAGACGGCCATCATCCGCCTATGTCTAAGTAGAATTTGACAGGATTCCATGCTACTCTTTAACGGTTGCTAAAGTTGATGAATAAGCTATTTGAGAACAATATGGTTCTAGATCAGACATTCCATATGAACAGACTGATCTGGAACCATGCTTGGCTAAAAGCTTTAACTCTTTCGCTGCCAAATTTCCTGGAATTTTCCTATTTCCAGTGCCAATTTTTTTTTAAACTTCATAACAGGGCTTATCAGTTTATAGTATAGTAAAAATCGTTATTTTATGAATATTAAGGTGAAACCCTCAGGAATGATTGCACATAAACTATTTTGTTGAATAGCATACTTTTTATCAGGCAGTTTGATCAGATGACCCTGACCTTGACCTTGAATGACCTAATTAAGCTATTGATTAGAAGTCGCCAAAAGGCGACATTGGCAGTCTCCTAATAAGTCGCTTATTGGCGACATTGGCAGCGAAAGAGTTAAGGGATGTTCCAGGTCCTTGCTCAAATGTATAGAAAAAAGGAATAGAACCCAATTGAGATCAACCAAATATGGCATTTGGAAAATAAGCTTAACCCTTTCCCAAACGACGAAAATTGTAAGAGGTCCAATTTGAAAGGAGTTGCAGACGACAAAATGAATCCTGGCAAATGGAGAAAATATGTGTTATAGCCCAGAAAATATTGAGGCAAAAGGAGAAAGTGCTGATTATAAGCATTTTCTTCTTTTGCCTCAATTTTTTCCCATACCTTTTCTCTTAGAGATGTCAAAACCTGGTCTTGTTTGGGAAAGGGTTAAAACAAGTCAGATAAACATTCTAGGTTCACATGATAATTTTAGAGTAAAACAGTTTCAACTCTAGGCAACTTGTGTAGTCTACTCAGACTGCAGTTGCATATTCAGAGGTGGTTGGGGGGGTTCGAACGAACCTCCCTCTTAGGCCTGATTATTTCCTTTTCATGCAGAAGTCCAGTCAAGATTGTGTAAAACTAGGGAAAAGAACCGCCTTATTTCGATTTTCAAACTCTCGTCACATAAATCCTGGATCCGCGGCTGGACTGAATAGGGTCAATATTTTTCCATTCTTCTAAGATATTTCTTCTTTATTGTGAAATGGGTCTGTAATGGAATTCAATTCCATGGTTTTGTTTGGGAAAGGGTTAATGAACTTGATAGAACGTTTTTGGATAACAATTAACTAAGTGCATATAGTAATCAAAGGAATCATACATCTGTTGTTGATGCAATAATACAGGCCACAAGTATTTTATAATAGCGGATCAAAGTACTTCGTGAATGTGCATGCACTTGAAAACAAGGCTTCAATTGTTGGTAGGCTGGCCCTCATTATTTTGGATGATCTTAATTTATTAAACTATGAAAATTGGGGTTTCTTTAATCCTTAGAAAAAAAATTAAGAAAAGAATATAAAAAAGTCCCTAGTAGAAACAACTTGTGAAAACATTTAGGTATAAGGAGAAAATACTGATTAACAGCATTTACTCTTTTTGCCTCAATCTTTTCTGTGTCATATTGTACGCAAATCCTCCTTTGTATTAACATCATGTTTGTCTCCTGCAATAGCTTTCAAATTGGAGCATCTCTAAAGGTTTGCCGTTTTGTAAAGGATTAAATTGAAGACTATCACAACAGTTTTTTAGAGAAATGGATCAAAGACATTGAAGGCAAAAGTCTGTCTTTGGATTAGTGAAAGCTAAATTTTGCCTATACAGCCTGCCATAACAGAAATAATTGGGGATAACAATGACAAAGGCTGAATATTGCATTTCATAAAAATTCTGTTTTCTTGAGCAAGTACCTTTATAGAGATTTTTGGCTTTTGATAGCACATTCCTCAAATGATTTTCTGTGGGATTACTGTGCAATTATGCCAGATCAAAGTCAGTTCAATAAAGTTTATGCACTGAGGAACAAATGCTGCATATTGGTGGTCTGAACATAGCCCTTTCTCAAACCATTAACTGAGACTGTTCCAAGACTGACATTTTTTGGT
Source organism: Fragum sueziense (assembly GCA_963680895.1). Taxonomy (NCBI): domain Eukaryota; kingdom Metazoa; phylum Mollusca; class Bivalvia; order Cardiida; family Cardiidae; genus Fragum; species Fragum sueziense. Next base: position 14,917,668 of record OY804599.1, on the reverse strand, counting down.
CTGTATGGGTAGAAAACTGTGTGGGAAATAAAGAAAAATCTGGTCCCAAGCAATTTCTTCATTTGCCACAATGTTTTCAAAAGCCTTTTCCTTAAGAGGCGTCAAAAGGCATCATTGTGTGGTAATGGGTTATGCAAATACCTGTACAAAGATTTTTGGCTTTTGATTGCAAAATCTAAGAATGTCTTTCTGTTGGATTACTGCACAACCATGTGAGATCAAAGTCAGTTCCATAAGGTTTATGCACTGAGGAACAAATCCTGCATATTGATATTCTGAACTTAACCCTTTCTCAAAGCATTAACTAAGACTGTTCCTATTTGAAGACTGCTGCATACAACAATTTGAATGTTGAGTACAATTTAGGACATGAAGGCAAAATGAGAAAAATGCTGGTTTTTAGTAATTTCTTTGTTGGCTCAATGTTTTCTAAAGCTCTTTTCTCATTAGGGATATCAAAACCAGATTTTGTTTTTGAAAGGCTGAAAGAAAATTGTAAGAATGACTATCTTTTGATTGTATAGATTATATAGAAATTATTGAGAACAATGTCAATCCACAAAGATTTAAGCACTTAGACAGAAATGCTGCATACCTGAGATAACAATCCTTTTCTCTCAATATTGTCCATGCTTTTTCATGCATATTTGATACCTTTAGTAATGGCTGTAATGTCAGTGCTGTCAGCTGCATTTCTTTTAACCCATTACCAGATGGCAAGATTGGTCTAAATTCAAAGATGTTGCTGACGACAATTTCATGTGACTGAAATTTTACATTTTGTGGTCTTTCTTTATAGAAAACATTGTGGGAAATGGAGAAATTGCTTGTCACAAGCAATTTCTTCATTTCCCATAAAGTTTTCCAAAGCCTTTATCTTGTGAGGCGCCAAAAAGTGTCAAAGTGAGGTAATAGGTTAATTCATGGAAGTCTAAAATTGTTTTGTCTGGGAGAGGGTTCAGCGTTCAATTAGTTTGGCCGTTTTTGAGATAAACCCAAGTAATGTTAGTCAAGGGGGATAATTAGTGAAACATTTTCAAAGTTTTGTCAGAAAGAGTTACCTTAGTGCATTCATTTCTGAAGAAATTTCTTGTACCTTTCCTCGAAAATATTTTAAACCTTTCTCAAACAACATTAAATTTTAGTTCTGATGCCCCAATCATAGACTGGTTTGGAAAGCATTGATTGAAAAGAAGAAGTTACTCGAAATCAGCATTTTCTCCTTTTCTCACAATATTTTTTTAATGATAGATCTTCAAATTGTTTGTCTCTAGAATGCGATATTTTGTCTTGTTTGACTTATTTCAAATTGGATCAGTTGAAGACTATTTCATTTGGGAAATGGGTGAATCAAAGCATAAATCAAAGTATATCTAGACCTGTCAACAATTATGTGCTTGCATTTTATTTTTGAGACATTTACTGGTATCCAGTGTAATAAAAAAAAGCTGCAGCTTTGCAGACTGTCTGCAGTTGCTTTATATGTGGTGTTGTTTTACAATTTTGAGTTTAATCTTGAATTAGAAATCTTTTTACAGGTTAGAATGTTAATCCATTCCCAAACAATGACACCTTATGACGCCCTACAAAAATAAGGCTTTGGAAAACATTATGGAAAATGACACAAAATATTTTTTTATTTTCCAAAATATTTACTGCCCAGAAAGATCAAAATATGCAACATTTCATTTGTGTAAAATTGTCTTCAACACCTTTTAATTTGGAGCAGTCTAAAATTCTACTCTCTGGTAATGGGTTTAATTTGTTAAACCCATTACAACATATTGACGCTTTTGGAAGCCCCACAAGATAAAGACCTCGGAAAACATTGTGGAAAATGAAGAAATTGCTTGTGACAAGCAATTTCTTCATTTCCCACAATATTTTCTACCCCAGACCATCAAAAAATTAAGAATTTCATGTAATTATAATTGGTGTCTACAACATCATACAACAAGTCTAAAATTTTGTCGTTTGGGAAAGGGTTAATGCTGATAATCAGCATTTTTCTATTTGCATCAAAGCTTCCACAGGCTTGTTTTACTATTGACTTTATATGTAGGGATTTGTTTGGGAAAGGGTAAAATTTTTAAGTGCCAATAGACAATCTTATCAATGGTTATGGGCACATGTATGAATTTGAGCATGTTTTATTTCTAGAAATATGAAGTTTGGCCACAGGAACAAAAATCTTTCATCAATGAACCCAGTTTGAAATACTTGACCTTTTTAAACTCTACTAAGATAGGATCTTTTAACTCACTGATTTGTCTTGATAATAAAATTCATGTAGTTCATCCTGGGTACAAAGTTACAAAGGAATATACCAGTTAATGCTCAATCTTGGGCTCTTAGATTATGCTATGTATTAGATAGAGGCTGTATAGTAGATTCTACGCGAAATAAACGCTCAAAGGCGCAGCCTTTGGGCGTTTATTTCGTGTAGAATCTACTATACAGACTCTATCTAACTTAGTGTTCGACAACCAATCAAAGCATACAATTAAACAATCCTTTTTCAAACCACGCCTCCAACCGGAGCCATAATTGATTGCATCAGACTGGAATTACATCATTTTTTCCAAAAATAGAAACAAGAAATTAATAGCACCATATCATAGGCTCGGACACTGAAACAACAATGCTAGCAATTCCCGCCAAAATAATTCCATCCGATAGAGACCTAAATAGTGTATTCACAGCTTGATTGTTACCATATACGATGTTTTGGACGTCAATATTCTTCCTTGACCTCGCTACATTATTGGCTCATAACAACTAAAACAACAGCGGAAGTAATTCCCCGCCAAAAATTGTGCAAAGACCCGTGAAGTGCGTTCACATCACAATCATGGATGCAAGTTTCAATTTGGACATTTTCTTTTTTTTTTTTGACGAAATAGACGATTCAGATTTAATCACGTCAACCCAATTGTTAGAGGAAATATCGCTGTAGCACGATACACATATGTCTTCTTATAACACTAAATTCATGAGGATGGTTTAAAAGAAATCGTCTGTGAGCTATGAAAGTGTAAGTGCGGGTTTGTTCAACCTGTAGTTACGGTAATTTTGTCGCCCACCGATGAAAGCAATTGAAATAATTTTGACTGAATAAACGTCAAAACACGATTTCTGCTAGATGAAATTACCCTGATAAAAACAGACAGATTTAGAATATACCCTTTCCTAAACATTTCTTTGTTTTGATCTCCCAAATAGAAATAACTTTTGAAAATATTGAGGCAATAGAAGAAAATACCGATTACCAGCATTTTCTCCATTTGCCAAAATATTTTATGTGCTGTTTTATAGACAAACTCATTTTTATCAACATAATATTTTGTTATTTAGAAGCTTAGAAATGGGATCCCTATAGAAATTGGTTGTTTGGAAAGGGTTAAAACAAAAGACTTGCGAAGGATCTGTCATGTATCGACAGATGGGCGGAGCTAGAAATCACAGGAGACGGGGCGTGGCTATAAATATAGGTCACGTAAACTGGCCGGCAGTGGTGTCTACGCGAAATAGAGCGCCGTTATATTTGAAAATACTGCAATTTCATTGGTCCAAAAACTAGGTTGAACACTAAATATTCTTTTATCTTGCAATTTTTGGCTATGCTTGACATCCTTTTATCTTACAGTTTTAGTTGTATATTATGCATACATCCAAGCTCTTTTCTGAAGTAGCTTGTAGGTAGTCACATTTTCCCACCCAATGGCCAATAACTGTTTCCCAAATGACAAAAAATTAAGACTTGTCCAATTCAAAAGCTGCAGCAAGTGACAAAATAAAAGGTGTCAGTGGTTTAGATATATTGCAAGCATGAGGTTTTGAGTTTGATTCCTGGTATCAGAGATAGTTCTTGGACTTTTCTTTAGCCTGGACATCAGGTATGATCGAGGTCTTACGCTTCCAGGAAGTAGAATCATTTTGGATTTTTTTAAATTTTGAGAACTTGTTACCCAGTGGATGTCAAATAAATCTATAGACTAATCCATTTCCACATAAAGACGCCTTTTGAAGCCCAAAAAGATAAGCTCCTTATAAAACATTGTTGAAAATGAAGAAATTGCATGTAAGAAGTATTTACTTTATATCCTAGCATATTTTCTACCTAGAAAGACCTTAAAATTTCATTCACTTGAAATTGTCATCTGCAACATTTTTTAATTCAGACCAGTCTAATTTTTGCCATTTGTTAAAAGATCATAGAAGAAGGGGAAAAAGATCATAGAAGAAGGGGAAAAAAGGTGAAAGAGACAGAAATATGATTAATACAGGAAATAGAAGAAGTGATTTAAATAAAATATCTGTTGAATTTTACTGTTCCGTGAAACTAGCAGGTTTTACGAGCCAAATTTGATAATGCAGTGAGTAATATCTCTCTTTAATGTGAGATGCATGCAGACTGCTGATAAATGAACCGCGATAAAGAAACTGTAATCCAGTATTCCCTTCTTTTTCCCTCAATATTCTGTAGGATATGAGTTGCTTCTAATTTGGTTCAGGATTTCCTTGTCTGGGAATGAAAAATATTGAGGAAGAGGAAAAAAATGATGATCTCTTCCTTTTCCTCAATCATGTGTTACCCTATCAAAGAAAATATTCATCGTTTAATTCTGATTAACTTGGTCGTCCTCAACATCTTTGAACTTGGAAAGACAGAACATTTCTTCTTTCCTCTCAATATTTTCCAGAAACATTTATACCAGTACTAGTGGTAGACTAAGATAAATTTGATTTCTTTTGCATACTGATCTGTGTTGTGACCTATAGCAGAAATATAATGGAAGCAGTATGACAAGCATTACAAATTAGAAACAATATGGTAATAGTTGTCTGCTAAAGGTTGTTCAATACTTTAATACCTAACAAGCCCTGATCTTGAGATCCTTTATAGAAAAGCATGGGAAAATGGGAAAATATTTAGAGAAAAGAAGAAATTGCTTTTGACCAACATTTTCTCCTTTTGCCTCAATATTTTTGTGCTATATTGTATATAAGTATTTTCTTAATCCTTTTCTTAAGATATTGAAATTTAAGACTAGCAAAGCTAGAAAACTGCCACAGACACCAAAATGGGAGTTTGTAAAAGAAAAGATTTGTGAATGATATGACAGGAAATATTGAGGCAAAAGGAGCACAAACTGTTTACCAGCATTTTCTTCTCTTTACCTCAATGTTTTCCCAACTCTTTTCAGTTAGGAGTACCAAGTAGAGTCATCATGTTGGAATGTGTTAACCCTTTCCCAAACAAGACCAGGTTTTGACGTCCTTAGTTAAAATGACTTGGGAAAACATTGAGACAAAAGAAGAAACTGCTGATAATCAGCAGTTTCTCCTTTTGTCTCAATATTTTCTGTGTTATCTTATACACAAATTATACCTTTAACAATATTCCTTTTGTCATCTTCAGCAGCTTTCAAATTGCCACCTTAAAATGTTGCTGTTTAGGAAAGGGTTAAATGATGTCTGCTGCAGTTTTTGTGTGCAGCACTTTAATCAGATCCAATTAGATATCTTAATTTCCACCATATTTAAAATACATTACAGACAATTTTATGGTAATTTACTGATTCATTATGATCAAAATTCAGATTTATCATTCTGTAAGTTTTTGTAGCGACTCAATAGCAGGCAAGAAAATAGGAATATCTCAAAACATGCAAATTGTATCAAAAAGATTTGCTTCAAAAAGATTTGATAAATCGATTAAAAAGCATTTGTAGAATGAAAATGAATTAAAATTTATGCTTTTAAAAGCCTAGTTGATAATTCTGTAATAGTTTTAGAAAATAAAGAATATAACAACATGTCTATAAAGCTATTTCCTTTTAATATTTGCAGATTTTCATAGCTTAAATACAAGCTAACAAAAGTTCATTATATTGTTTGCTTCTAGGCAAATACACACTGCATGGTATTTTAAGTCCATAAGACACTACTTTATTTTGCCAAGGAAAATAGTGGCAATCTTTTTCTCTTTTTAATAACATTATTTGCTGACATTAATTTTCACTTTTATTCAAATACTAACATACATCTCATGTTTCAAATTAATTTAAGTCGATGGGTGGCTCAATTTCGTCTATGATTAAAATAGCAAATGCCTAGATTTTGACATACCTGCTATGCTATATTTTCTCTTTGCAATAAAACCAAGTTGATTACAAAAATGAATTTGAAATTAATTAAAAATAAGCTAAAGCCAACTTAAAAAAAATGTCATATTTCTTAAACCAATTTTCATGACATGGATTGATGTTTTATTTATTGCACAAAAAATCACTTTGATTTTCATGATTTTCTTCCATTTTTGTCCCATTACATTTAACTCTTTCCAAACTGCGAGACTTTTGCTAGAATCTACTCCTGTTTGAAAGCTACCACAGATCACAAAATTTGTAGGATAGGAAATATTGAGACAAAAGAAGAAAATACTGGCTATAACTATTTTCTCCTTTTGGCTCAATATTTTTCAAACGTTTTGTATGATGGGTGTTGAAGTCTAGTGTTGTTCGGAAAAGGGTTAAATGTGACGACATAGCTTTAGTCTTAGGTGGTATTCCCCAACTAGTCTATGATTGCAACTTCTACTTTTGAAATTGCACAACAAGCCATCAGAATTTGCCCGAGACATACATCTCATCCAATCAGATGGCTTGTAATGTAAGTTGGATTTAGACAATCACTTAACCCTTTCCTGAACAAGACCTTGTTTTGACTTCCCTTATAGAAAAGGCTTGGGAAAACATTGAGACAAAAGAAGAAACTGCTGATAAACAGCAGTTTCTCCTTTTGTCTCAATATTTTCTGTGCTATATTATACACAAATTCTATCTTTAATGTCAGCCATTTTGTCGTCGGCAGCAGCTTTCATTTTGACAGTGCTAGGCATTCTGTTGTTTGGGAAAGGGTTAAATGTTGGTAAATATGCCATCTAAAACCTAATTTCGCTGCAATTCAGGATCATGGGGTGCGAGTCTACTAGGTCTAATTTTCATTTCTGCTTTCGCAAGTTGTTCATGCTTCCACTCATTCCACGATATTCCGCGATATCTGATGGACGACACATTATAATACGGCCCGGTCAGGAATCCAAACCAGCAATTTGTGAACCACCATCCGGCCTCCCATTCTTTAGCACAATTATAGCCATTGTACGCATCATTGTCACTATCTGGCGTACTGAACTTTTTATTGTTATGTTTATGTAGAGCATCACGAGCGCTACCTTCAAACGAATGTACATGTAGGCGATATTTATCACGTTCTCCGTCTATTTTGAATGTTTTGTATAAAGCGTAAACACGATTTCCACTAAAATCCCACAAATCTATACGCAGTTCATAATGTGCTTGATTTGTGAGTAGAAATATATTATCATTTCCGATATAATACTCTCCAGCAACGTTACCGAATCCAAGTTTATATTCTCTCCACAATCGACTGAACTTTACGGCACCGTTTGTTCGCCGCAGTAGCACCAGCCATCCTCCGGTTGTCGTGTCCATGTCGCACCATACTGGGATAGGACACGGGGAGTAATCTGGTGTGATGAAGTATACGCCCGATGTTGTGTGATGTCTCTGTACTGCCGCACAGTCTGTAATGGAAGGAATTCTGCATTAATTCTAGTCATTTCCCAAAGGGCAAAACTTAAGACTGTTCTAATTTGAAAGCTGCTGCAGACAACAAAAAGTATGTTAATAAAGATAGAATTCATGCATGATGTAGCATAGAAAATATTGAGGCAAAAGTGGAAAATGCTGATTATCAGCATTTTCTTATTTTGCTTCAATGTTTTCCCAAGAGTTTCCTGTAAGGGATGTCAAAACAAGGTCTTGCTTGGGAAGGGGTAAAACCTACAAAATTCAGTTGCTTCTTTTTGAAAACAGTTACAGATGGCAAATTGGCTATTCATTGTTATAGATAAAATTTGTACTTGGTATAGCACAGAAAATATTGACGAAAAATGTGAAAATACTATTCATCAGCATTTTGTTCTTTTGTTTCATTATTTTCCCAAACCTTTTCTATTGGAAGAGTCAACAGAAGTCACTGTTTGAAAAATATTTTATCAAAAGACTTCATATATCAACCATATTGCTTGAAGGAAATGTCTGTTATCATTTTTATGCCCCCCATATCGAAAGATCGGAGGCATATTGTTATACCCCCGCAAACGAAGTTTGGAGGGGGTATACTGGAATCAGCCTGTCGGTCCAGTGGTTGGTTGGTTGGTTGGTTGGATGGTTTGTTTGTTTGTTTGTTTGTTGGTCTGTCTCCAAAACTTTGTCCGGACAACTCCTCCTACACTTGTTGACCGATTTAGTTCATACTTGGCACAATTGTTCATTGTGACCTGTAGATGTGCAAGACGCAAATTTCACGAACATCGGACCGATATTTTCTGAGTTATGGCCCCTGATTTGACCCAAAAATGTTTGTCCGGATAACTCCTCCTACACTTGTGGACCGATTTAGTTCATACTTGGCACAAGTGTTTATTGTGACCTGTAGATGTGCAAGACACAAATTTTACGGGAATCGGACCGATACTTCCTGAGTTATGGCCCCTGATTTGACCAAAAAATGCTTGTCCGGATAACTTCTCCTACACTTGTGGACCGATTTGCTTCATACTAGGCACAGGTGTGCATTAGGGCATGTAGATTTGCAAGACGCAAATTTCACGAAAATCGGATCGATACTCTCTGAGTTATGGCCCCTGATTTGACCAAAAAATGCTTGTCCTGATAACTCCTCCTACACTTGTAGACCGATTTAGTTCATACTTGGCACAAGTGTTCATTGTGACCTGTAGATGTGCGAGACGCAAATTTCACGTGAATCGGACCGATACTTTTTGAGTTATGGCCCCTGATTTGACCCAAAAATGCTTGTCTGGCCAACTCCTCCTACAGTTACTGTCCGATTTGCTTCATACTTGGCACAGGTGTGCATTAGGGCCTGTAGATTTGCAAGACGCAAATTTCACGGAAATCAGACCGAAACTTTCTGAGTTATGGCCCCTGATTTGACCAAAAACTGCTTGTCCAGATAACTTCTCCTACACTTGTGGACCGATTTAGTTCATACTTGGCACAAGTGTTCATTGTGACCTATAGATGTGCAAGATGCAAATTTCACGGAAATCGGATTGATACTTTTTGAGCTATGGCCCCTGATTTGACCCAAAAATGCTTGTCCGGATAACTCCTCCTACACTTGTGGACCGATTTAGTTCATACTTGGCACAAGTGTTCATTGTCACCTGTAGATGTGCAACACACAAAGGACCTCTACGGATAAGGCGAGAATTCTCCCTAAAAGGCTCAGCTCGATGGGTCAATTCTCAAAACTAACAAATTTAGAAACAAAATTAAGCTTTATGGTTAGGTAGACAAATAAATGAAATAAACACCGATTTTTATGTCATTTTAAAAGTTCTATAGGTGCAGATAACTCTTGATTTTAGTACCCACCTAAATGGTTTCGTTTTCTTACACTACCGGTATTCAAAGAGGTAAAATGAAGATTCTTTTATTTTTATTTGCAATTTATTTTTAGCTCACCTGAGCACAAAGTGCTCGAGGTGAGTTATTGTGGTCACTTTTTGTCCGTCGTCCGTCTGTCCGTCCGTCCGTCCGTCCGTCCGTCCGTCCGTCAACATTTGGGGTGTTTACACTCTAGCATCCACAAAAGTTACTCAATCTTGATCAAACTTGGCCAAAACAAGTACGATCATAAGTTCTCGGACAAGTTCGATTATGGGCCTGATCGGACCAGAAAGTGCGGAGTTATCTGCCCTTGAATGTCAAAAAATGCTGTTTTTAAGTTTGTTTACACTCTAGCATCTACAATTATTGATCAATCAAGACAAAACTTGGACATAATGTTGGAGACCATAAGATCTTGGATGAGGTGAATTTTCAGTCTGATCTGACCAGAAAGATGAGAGTTATGTGCCCTTGAATTGGGCAAAATTGCCACTTTTTTGCTGTATTCAAAAAAAAGAGTTAATCTAAGGGAAGGAACTCTGACACTACTTTTTTCAGTATAAGTAGAGTTATCTAGTTTCAGGGCTACAGATAAGTGGGGGTGAAGACATTTTAACTTTGTTATTTCAATTCCAAACCCTATGTTGTGGGTACTCATTTGAATAGTCTGGACAAGACGATACAAATGAGTACCCACAACATAGGGTTTGATGAACAATAACAGAACTATTACAATTGGAAAAGTCATCACTCCCTCTTATCTGGAGCTCTGTAGTTTGATAGAGGATATAAATAGATTTACACTCCATTACCAAACAACAAAATTTTAGCCTAGTCCAAAATCATAGGTGTTGCAGACGACAAGTTCCATTGAACAAAATTTAACATTTTTTGGTCTTTCTTGGTAGAAAACATTGTGGGTAATGAAGAAATTGCTTGTCACAATGTTTTCCAAAGCCTTTATTTTGTGGGGCATCCAAAAGCGCCAATGTGTGGGAAAGGGTCAATCAAGACAAAACTTGGACACAATGTTGGGGACTATAAGATCTCAGATGAGTTTGATTTTCAGTCTGATCTGATCTGAATGTCAAGAGTTACGTGCCCTTGAATTTGACAAAATTGCCATTTTCGGCCGTTTTCAACCTTTTTAGCTCACCTGAGCACGAAGTGCTCAAGGTGAGCTATTGTGGTCACTTTTTGTCCGTCGTCCGTCTGTCCGTCTGTCCGTCCGTCCGTCTGTCCGTCCGTCCGTCCACAATTTCGTGTTTACACTCTAGCATCTACAAATATTAGCCAATCTTGACCAAACTTGGTCAAAACATGTATGGCCATAAGATCTCGGATGAGTTCGATTATGGGTCAGATCGAACTAGAAATGCAGGAGTTATCTGCCCTTGAATGCGAAAAATACTTAGTTTTGACTTTGTTTACACTCTAGCATCTACAATTATTGATCAATCAAGACAAATCTTGGACATAACATTGCAGACCATAAGATCTCGGATGAGTTCGATTTTCAGTCTGATCTGACTGGAAAGACGAGAGTTATGTGCCCTTGAATTTGACAAAATTGCCATTTTCGGCTGTTTTTGACCTTGTTTACACTCTAGAATCTACAATTATTCATCAATCAAGACAAAACTTTGACACAATGTTTGGGACTATGAGATCTCGGATGAGTGTAATTTTCAGTCTGATCTGATCAGAAAGTCGAGAGTTACTTGCCCTTGAATTTGACAAAATTGTCATTTTTGGCTGTTTTCGACGATGTTTACACTCTAGAATCTACAATTATTGATCAATCAATCCAAAACTTGGACACAATATTGGAGATCATAAGATCTGAAATGAGTTTGATTTTCAGTCTTATCTGATCACCAGAAAGTTGAGAGTTATGAGCCCTTGAATTTGACAAAATTGCTGTTTTTGACTGTTTTCGACCTTATTTACAATCTAGAATCTACAATTTATGACCAATCAAGACAAATCTTGGACACAAGGTTGGAGACCATAAGATCTCAGATGAGTTTGATTTTCAGTCTGATCTGACCAGAAAGATGAGAGTTTTGTGCCCTTGAATTTGATAAAATTGCCGATTTCGGCTTTTTTTGACATTGTTTACACTCTATAATCTACTATTATTTATCAATTAAGACAAAACTTGAACACAATGTTTGAGACCATAAGATCTTGGATAAGTTTGATTTTCAGTCCAATTTGACAAAAAGTGGAGAGTTATGTGCCCTTGAATTTGATCAAATTGCCGTTTTCGGCTGCTTTAGACCTTGTTTACACTCTAGAATCTACAATTATTGACCAATCAAGACAAATCTTGGACACAATGTTGGATATTATAAGATCTCGGTTGAGTTTGATTTTCAGCCTGATCTGACTAGGAAGTCAAGAGTAATGTGCCCTTTAATTTGACAAAATTGCTGTTTTCGGCTGTTTTCATCCTTGTTTATACTCCAGAATCTACAATTATTTATCAAACAAGACAAATCTTGGGCACAATGTTGGGCAAGATGAAATCTTGGATGAGTTCGATTTTCACAATGTTATTGACCATAAGTTCGTTTTCAGTCTAAAAGTCATAAATATTTTTTGAATTGAAGAAAAGTGTTGCTTATATCATTTTGGTTCAGGTGAGTGATATAGGACCATCATGGTCCTCTTGTTTACACTATAGAATCTACAATTATTATTCAATCAAGACAAAACTTGGACACAATGTTTTGGACCATAAGATCTGGGATTAGATTGATTTTCAGTCTGATCTTATCAGAAAGTCAAGAGTTACGTGCCCTTGAATTTGACAAAATTGCTGTTTTTTACTGTTTTCGACTTTGTTTACACACTAGAATCTACAATTATTGACCAATCAAGACAAATCTTGGACACAATGTTGGAGACTATAAGATCTCAGGTAACTTCGATTTTCAGTTTGATCTGATTAGAATGTCAAGAGTAATGTGCCCTTGAATTTGATAAAATTGCTGTTTTTTGCTGTTTTCGACCTTGTTTATACTCTAGAATCTACAATTATTTATAAATCAAGACAAAACTTAAACACAATGTTGGGGACTATAAGATCTTGGATGAGTTTGATTCTCAGTCTGATCTGATGAGAATGTTGAGAGTTATGTGCCCTTGAAATTGACAAAATTGCCATTTTCGGCTGGTTTCGTTGTTTACATTCTAGAATCTACAATTATTGATCAATCTATACAAAACTTGGACACAATGTTGGGAACCATAAGATCTCATATGAGTTTGATTTTCAGTCTGACCTGATCAGAAAGTCGAGCGTTTTGTGCCCTTGAATTTGACAAAATTGTTGTTTTCGGCTATTATCGACCTTGTTTATACTCTAGAATCTACAATTATTTATCAATCAAGACAAAACTTGGATACAATCAGGGCTACAGATAGGCGGAGGTGAAGACATACTAACAATGTTTTTTCGAATTCAAATCCTATGTTGTGGGTACTCATTTGAATCGTCTCGATGAGACGATACAAATGAGTACCTACAACATAGGGTTTGATGATCACTGACAGCATTATTGCAGTTTTAAAAGTCACCACCCCCTCTTATCTGGAGCCCTGTACAATGTTTGGCACCATAATTTAGATCTCGGATGAGTTAGATTTTCACAACCTTATTGACCATAAGTTCTTTTTCAGTCTTAAAGTAATAAATATTAATTGAATTGAACAAAAGTGTTGCTCATATCATTTAGGTTCAGGTGAGCGATATAGGACCATCATGGTCCTCTTGTCTACAGATACAGGGATAAATGGTGTTGACATCATATGGCAGCTTTGGTTTTGTCCGTATTGCGCATGCGCACCATTGAAACAACTTTAAACGCGCACTTTCCCGCCAAAAACCGAGGCATACCTACCTTCCCAAGGCTGGCTAACATCGTTCCCCCCCTTGACCCAGCTTCCCATTGACATATGTTGTGTAACTGGATCATAGGCTTCCTTGGTAAAAAGGATTTGCTGGGTCATGGGGGGGAACATACTTTTATACTAAAAATAGTACTCATATACCATATGCCATAATTTTGGCGGGAAGATTTCGCCTTTAAACTCGTTTCAATGATGCGCATGCGCATTGAGGACAAATCGAAAAATGGTTTATGATTTCAACACCAATTGTCCGTACATTTACAGAAAATTTTTTGCTTATAAAACTAAAGAAAACGTAAATATGGTTTAATGAATAACGGTGGGGTAAGAAAATGTAATTTTGGGGGTAGGTACAGAAACCAAGAGTTATCTGTACCTGTCGAATCGTTTTGATCGTACAAAATCAGTTTTCATATGATTTATATACATATCTAACAATACAGTTCGAAATAATAATCAATTTGCATGTTTTGAAAAATGACTTTTCCATTTGAGCCTTTTAGGGAGATTTCTCGCCTTATCAGTAGAGGTCCTTTCACGGAAATCGGACAAATAATTTTTGAGTTATGGCCCCTGATTTGACCCAAAAATGCTTGTCCGGACAACTCCTCCTACAGTTACTGTCTGATTTGCTTCATACTTGGCACATGTGTGCATTAGGACCTGTAGATGTGCAAGACGCACATTTTATGAAAATTGGACCATTACTATTTGAGTTATGGCCCCTGATTTCACCCAAAAGTGCTTGTTTGGATAACTCCTCCTACACTTACTGTCCGATTTGCTTCATACTTGGCATAGGTGTGCATTAGGACATGTAGATGTGCAACACGCAAATTTCAGGGAAATCTGACATTTACTTTCTCAGTTTTGGCCCTTGATTTTACCAAAAAATGCTTGTCCGGACAACTCCTTTAGTTACTGTCCGATTTGCTTCATACTTAGCACAGGTGTGCATTTACTTCTGTAGATGTGCAAGACGCACATTTATTGAAAATCAGACTTGACACTTTCTGAGTTATGGCCCCTGATTTGACAAAAATGCTTGTCCGGACAATTCCTCCTACAGTTACTGACCTATTTGTTTCATACTTGGCACAGGTATGCATTAGGACCTGTATATATGCAAGATGCAAAATTCATGGAAATCAGACTGATACTTTCTGAGTTATTGCCCCTGATTGGACCAAATTTTCGAGAAAATCGGATTGACAATTTCTGAGTATGGCTCCTGATTCAACAAAAATGCTTGTCCGAACAAAGGTGGTGGCGGGGGTATTTTTATCACTTTCAGTGATAGATTTCTAGTTTTATTTGTGTCTGTTTGTCTGACTGTATGTCTGTCTTTCCGTCTGTCAGAAAACTTAGCAGTGGCCATTTCAGGACATTACTGTTTCACAAACACATCTTGTTTCTGAATTTTTTTTGCATTTATAAGGGGCAATAATCTTTCTGGAAACGATGACAAGACTCTGTGAATGACATGCATATTCATAGTTTCTAAGCTGTGTAGGCATTTTTTTTTAGCTCACCTGAGCACGAATGTGCTCATGGTGAGCTATTGTGATACGGCTGTGTCCGGCGTACGGCGTCCGGCGTCCGGTGTCCGTCGTCCGTCGTCCGTCAAACTTTGCCTTGTGTGCACTCTAGAGGCCACATTTTTTGCCCAATCAACCTGAAATTTGCTCAGAATGATTGTCTTGATGAAATCTCGGACAAGTTCGAAATTGGGTCATCTGGGGTCAAAAACTAGGTCACGGGGTCAAATCTTAGAAAAACCTTGTGTGCACTCTAGAGGCCACATTTTTTGCCCAATCAACCTGAAATTTGCTCAGAATGATTGTCTTGATAAAATCTCGGACAAATTTGAAATTGGGTCATCTGGGGTCAAAAACTAGGTCACAGGGTCAAATCTTAGAAAACCTTGTGTGCACTATAGAGGTCACAATTTTTGCCCAATCAACCTGAAATTTGCTCAGAATGATTGTCTTGATCAAATCTCGGACAAGTTCGAAATTGGGTCATCTGGGGTCAAAAACTAGGTCACGGGGTCAAATCTTAGAAAAACCTTGTGTGCACTCTAGAGGCCACATTTTTTGCCCAATCAATTTAAAATTTGCTCAGAATAATTGTCTTGATAAAATCTCGGACAATTTCGAAATTAGGTCATCTAGGGTCAAAAACTAGGTCACTGGGTCAAATCTTAGAAAAACCTTGTGTGCACTATAGAGGTCACATTTTTTGCCCAATCAACCTGAAATTTACTCAGAATGATTGTTTTGGTGAAATCTTGTACAAGTTTGAAATTGGGTCATCTGGGGTCAAAAACTAGGTCACGGGGTCAAATCTTAGAAAAACCTTGTGTGCACTATAGAGGCCACATTTTTTGCCCAATCAACCTGAAAATTGATCAGAATTATTGTCTGGATAAAATCTCGGACAAGTTTGAAATTGGGTCATCTGGGGTCAAAAACTAGGTCACGGGGTCAAATCTTAGAAAAACCTTGTGTGCACTCTAGAGGCCCCATCTTTTGCCCAATCAACCTGAAATTTGCTCAGAATGATTGTCTTGATGAAAGCTCGGACAAGTTTGAAATTGGGTCATCTGGGGTCAAAAACTAGGTCACGGGGTCAAATCTTAGAAAAACCTTGTGTGCACTCTAGAGGCCACATTTTTTTCCCAATCAACCTGGAAATTGCTCAGAATGATTGACTTGATAAAATCTCGCTTAAGTTTGATATAGGGTCATCTTGGGTCTAAAACTAGGTCACAGGGTCAAATCTTAGAAAAACCTTGTGTGCACTCTAGAGGCCACATTTTTTGCCCAATCAACCTGAAAATTGCTCAGAATGATTGGCTTGATAAAATCTCGCACAATTTTGAAATTGGGTCATACGGGGTCAAAAACTAGGTCATGGGGTCAAATCTTAGAAAAACCTTGTGTGCACTCTAGAGGCCACATTTGTTGCCCAATCAACCTGAAAATTGATCAGAATGATTGTCTTGGTGAAATCTCGGACAAGTTTGAAATTGGGTCATCTGGAGTCAAAAACTAGGTCACGGGGTCAAATCTTAGAAAAACCTTGTGTGCACTCTAGAGGCCACATTTTTTACCCAATCACCCTGAAAATTGATCAGAATGATTGTCTTGATCAATTTTCAGACAAGATTGAAATTGGGTCATCTGGGGTCATAAACTAGGTCATGAGGTAAAATCTTTGTAAAACCTTGTGTGCACTCTAGAGGCCACATTTTTTGCCCAATCAACCTGAAAATTGATCAGAATGATTGTCTTGATCAATTCTAGGTCACGAGGTCAAATCTTAGATAAACTTTGTGTGCACCCTAGAGGTCACATTCTTTGTCCAATCAACCTGAAAATTGGTTTACAAAAAAAGTTATTATATCAGGTGAGCGCTTCAGGGCCAATGGCTCTCTTGTTTTAGTATTTTCCAAATCATTCTCTGTTAGGGATTTAAAATCTGGGATTATTTAGAAAAGGGATAAGATTAATCCTAGATGATTTTCAAAAATGTTTCTTGGCATCTGAAAGGGTTAATTAGGTTGTTATTTAACTTGAAGGCATGTCATTAACATTACTTGGCATTTTGTTGTTGTAGGCTAACAGGTGGGGATAATTTGGCTTAATGCAATATATTGCAAAAATGAAACAAGATACCTTTCTGTAAAAAATCAAAGTACTGAAGAGACTGTTCTTTATGTGTGCTACGTAATTGTTGATATATTGTTGATGCATGCTTTGCGAAAAGATAAAATTTTTAAGAAAATCAAAAAGAATATCTACATAATACTTAAAATGAAATTTCAGTTCAACATGTTATCTGCATTGGATAAATACCAAGGTGGATAACCCACGTGACTTTTGGGAAGCGTTCACACCGAAAAAATCGTCCGCTTCAATGTATGTTTTGTTTAATTTCTCAGCTGATACGCTACAGATTTTGACGAGATAAAGTGCACAGAACGCGCCTTTGAGAGGGCTATTCCAGACTCTAATTCACTCTGCTCTAAATCATATGCTTTCTTCAAACATTCAAGCGAAAGTTTTTTTTTGTACATGTGAATGCTTCCCATTTTTGTTTTGCACTTAAAAATATTATGGCTCGATTGTTTGAAGAAACCACTGGATTTGGAGCAAAGTGAGTTAGAGCCGGGAAAAGCCCTCTCAAAGGGACGTTCCGTGCACTTTATCTCGTCAAAATCCGTAGCGTATAAGCTGAGAAATTAAACAAAACATACCTTGAAGCGGACAATTTTTTCGGTGTGAACGCTTTCCAAAAGTCACGTGGATTTTCCACCATGAATACATTAAGAGGCATAAATCATGCAACACTAGGCAGCTAGATGTGTTTTGTTGCAATGAATTGTCCTTGAGATAATGGTTGCAATGCATAATTCTGTTTCCAATGCTAATAAGCCTTTCCCAATAAATAGTCCAGGGTTCAACATTAACTTTTTTGGCTACAAGACCGCCGGGCTTGCTGCTGCCAGATGCTAGGAGCCCGGACCAGATGTGCACTAGCCCTGATCAAAAGTTTTCATTTCGGGAGAAATGGTGGTGAAACGATATGTCGACTTATGGCTGTATCTCAATCTTTTACCTTACTATAGCGATAGGTCGATAGAACTTTCAAAAGTCGGTAAATATCACGATAGTTCTTTCGACTATCGGTTGTTTACGAAAGTTTCCTTCAAAACGAAAGTAGAACCAGTAAACGCTTGATTCTCAATAAACATGGACTTAAAAAGCGTTTGAAAGATCATGAGTAAATTACATTTGACCTAGAGGGATACTCTAAATGAAGTCAATTGATCAAGTACTCGGGCAGTAATTTTCCAATATCTGAGAGGTGCGTGGAAGAGTCTATTTTGAAACAAGTCAAATCAGGTTAGCAAAATTATCAATGAAGGCATTTTGCACACAGGAATAAATATAAAACATATTCTGTTTTTGTAGGAAATTGGTTTAACTGTCAGAAAATAACTGAATTTGCAGAGTATTCGATCGTTTTCAGCACAATCGTAAGTTTCGGAATTTTCTTCTCTGGTTAATTTGCCCGATCACTTACTAAAGACGTCAGGTGATAATAAGGTCCGCCCATTTATGCAAATTTCTCACGATCTCTTCCTTACCCATGCACATTGTTAGCGGATAATGCAAAAATGTAAATAAACCAGAAAGGAAACCTCCAAATAAGCGAAAAAAAGTCAAGTTAAAAAATCTCAAATGAATGTATCCTCCGTTGAAAGTAAACTTTAGATTTGAAGTAAGGACGACCAGTCGGGCTAGCATCTTGCGGGTCTTACTAGCCCGGACGAAGCAACAGGCAGTGAATGTCTGTCGGACGTGCCTTAGTGTTGAACCCTGTAGTCTTTTGCTGGTGACTTATTCAAATGTCTTGTTGCAGATAAGGAAATAAATATGCAACTTCTTTGATTTAGCATAGAAATTATCTAAGGAAAAGGAGAAATTGCTTTCACTCAGTACTTTCTTTTATCTCCATGCTTTCCAAAGCTTTCTCGTACCACTTAATTTTTTCCCAAACGTCAAAATTTTAGGGTGATCCACTTCAAAAACTGCCAAAAATGACAAAGTAGATGTTATTAAAGATAGGATTAGTGTAAAATATGGCATAGAAAATGTTGAGACAAAAGGAGAAACTGCTGGTTATCAGCAGTTTCTTCTTTTGTTTCAATGTTTTCTCAAACCTTTTCTATAATGTCTAGCCTAGCATGTCTACGTTACTATAGACAAGATGTAAGGTCGGGCATACCCCCTTTCTTGATCTCCATCTCCATCTCCAACTCCAACCTCAAAACCAGGTCTTGTTTGGGAAAGGGTTAAAACTTTCAAACCAGATACATTTGGGAAAGTGTTGATTGTAACAGGTAGTATTGCATGCCACTGCACTTTTTGCAATTCTATTTATTGTAACAGATTCATCATTAAGAAAACAGATTTGCTACACCTCATTACCAGCTGAACCGGTAAATGCATTTCTCTAAATATTCTTTGGCCTCCCCCCATTCTAAACTGCAGCTGGATTCACTATTCACCAAACAATGACAGGTTTACCAAATTACAAAATTTTGGGGTAGTCCATTTTGAAAGAAGTTGCAAACGACATTTCAATGTGATGAAATTTCGATATTGTATAGCTTTTTGGGGAGAAAACATTGTGGGAAATGAAGAAATTGCTTGTCAAAAGCAATTTCTTCATTTTTCACAATATTTTCCAAAGCCATTATATTGTGGGGAGTCAAAAGGAGTCACTGTACATCATAAAGCACCATTATGACTTCACTTTAGACAACCTTGCAAGAAAGAAGAAATTTTATTCATTTCTCATTTTCTAATATTTTCTATTCTAAAGCATACACTATTTTTCGTAGACAACAATTATTATGTCTCCTGCAACTCCTTTCACTTTTGCCCAGGCTGAATTTTGTTAAGGTAGAATAACCGTAATGTGGCCATTTTGAGATTCATAAAACATTAGATTTTTTGAGTCGTGTCGTTACGTATCCGAACCTATTCAGGAGCGGTCGTAAACATTTGGCAGTGGAAAGTTCCACCGCCGAATGTTTTTGACCGAGCCCAAATAATTCCTGTGTCACACAAATCTCGTTAGGGGTAGACTACCTTAATTACCAAAAGGGTAAACCATGGCCACCTACATTTGCTAGCACACATTTTGTTTGTCAAACATTTATTACTTGTGTAAAATGAGAAATGAACAAGTGCATGCAACAAGTGCATCTTTTACATTCCATGATGCATTGAAGCCAGATTTGAAGGGAAATGAATTACCTACATTGAATAATTTATGTCTTCCAGCCGCTTATAGAACCATGGTTTATTTCTGAACAAGCATCTGAAATTACTGGTACTGTTTAACCCTTTCCCAAACAGCAAAATTTCAAAAGTTCCATTTCAAAAGCTTTTGCAGACGACAAATGGACCTTGTTTAAGATAGAATTTGTGTACAATATAGCATGGAAAACATTGAGACAAAAGGAGAAACTGCTGGTTATCAGCAGTTTCTTCTTTTGTTTCAATGTTTTCCCAAGCCATTTTTCTAAGGGACGTCAAAACCAAATCTTGTTTAGGAAAGGGTTAAATATATGGTACTACATGTATTTAAAGGGGGAATAACACTTAACATCTTACAAATTTTCCGAGAACTTCGTGCAAAGAAATAAATATATATTATGAAAATATGGCCTTTAAATTGCATCTATGCCAAATCTTAGCTTTTTATCTTGTGTATTGGCTAGGATGTTGACGGATTTAAAACCCCATATGCTCCATTACTGTAAATATTATCCCCGGGACAAAAAATCATGGGGTTTTAAATCCGTCGACATCTAAGCCAATACACAAGGTAGAAAGCTAAGATTTGGCATATATGCAATTTAAAGACCATATTTTAATAATATATATTTATTTTTTTGTACGAAATTTGTAAGATGTTAAGTGTTATTCCCCCTTTAAAGATGTCTGCATAAAGTCTTTACCAAGATGGAAAACTTTTAGACTGATCCTTAAAGGAAACCTTTGCAGATGACAAAGTAAATGTGCTGAAAATACAGAAAATGTGAATAAAAGCATGGCAAAAAATAAAGGAAGAATTCTCCCTTCTCTTTCAATATTTTCCCAAGCTTTTTAGTCTGAATGTGACACATCCAATAACTTGTGTGTCAACTTAGTGTTCTTCCTAGTTTTTGGACCAATGAAATTGCAGTATATTTGAAAATTTCGGCACTATATTTCGCATAAACGCACTGCCGGTCAGTTTATGTCACGGATATATACATATCCACGCCCCGTTTCCTGTGCAGTTATGAAAAATGATGTAATTTTTGGGAAAATGATGTAATTTTGGGGAAAATGATGTAATTTTGGGGAAAATGATGTAATTGTGGTAAGATCAGCTTGATAGTGCCCCTGCGAAAAAGTTCATGAAATTATGATGAACGTTCATGAAATGCAAAATTTGCCTTTCATGAATTTCAAGAAGTTCTTGAACTTTTGTTCTTGAACTTCGGAAGCCAGCCAAGTTCATGAAACAGCAAGTTCATGAACCACTGAAGTTCACCAACAAAAGTTCAAGAACTTCTGAAGTTCATGAACTTCTGAAGTTCAAGAACTTCTTGCAAGTTCATTAAAGGCAAATTATGCTTTTCATGAACTTTCATCATAATTTCATGAACTAAGTTATTTACTACACAATATGTGGGTGGGGAATTGTAAAACTGAACATTTAAATTTGTTTAATTTAGTCAAAAGAACACTCACCAATGTTGCTTTACTTGGTTTAACTGTTCAGTGAGCTTCTTTATCTCCTGATTATTCTTAAATATGAATGTAAATTATGACAATAAACAATTTTTTTGAAAAAAAGTCAGACAAGCAAATTCCCTCCAATTCTCTGATAAACAGGAAGTGATGTCATGTAATAGACTGGAAACTTGAATAAAATTAGACTGGGAGGTCTGATTTCACCCAGTTTATTCTGTATCTTGTGAACTATTTGAAAAACAGATGTTCCATTTCACACATGGATATATTATGCCAAGATTTTTCATTTAAGACAATGACCTTTGACCTTGTGACCTTGACTTTGAAGTTTAACCTAAATGTACTTTATAGATAAGTTCATGAACTAGTTCATGAACTAGTTCATGAACATTCACAGTAGTTCTAGAACTTTTTAAGCTTTTCATGAATTCGATAGAAGAAATTCATTACAAAGCCAATTTATAATTCTGTTAAGGTTCAGAGATTCCTTGTCACAAACACTGGTTAATAGACACTGGATGATCACAAAAGTAGCTGGCAGAAGGTTAGCTAGAAATAGACCTTAAATTAGTCAGTCGTTTAGCAATTATTCAGATAATTTAGTCAGCAGCTAAATTGTTCTTTCTACAGCTTATTGATTTCTCCATCCATTTTCAAAATCATTGAAATTTAAATATATGCAAAACTGCTCTGTCAGGGTTGAAACAGCCTGGCTATTAGTTTGTGAATTGGTACTTTTTATAATTGTTGATTTTAGTAGCCAACATATGTTATCTATCGATGAAATGGTTGACTCCTTCAGGAACTTTGGAATTAAAATGCAGACCTATTTTGTTTCTTTAAATGGAGGTTCATGAACTAAACATAATAAGTTCAACAACTTTCAAAATCTTTGTAAAAAGTTCATGAACTATGAATTTAGGAAATTCAAAGTTCATGAATGTGTTTATTTGTTCATGAAGTTCATAAAATGTTCAACAAAGTTCATCAACTTCGTAAAAAGTTCACCAACTTTGAATTAATGAAACTGGATGTTCATGAATTTTTAATGCTAGTTCATGCAATTTTATGAATTTCATTAAAAGTTCATCAAAGTTCATGAACTTCGTGAACTTTTTTCGCAGGGGTAGCCCCGGTCGGAGGCGTGGTTTGAAGAATGACAGTAGAAGCGTATGTTTTCTTTGGTTGACGAACACTAAGTCAGATAGAGTATGTAAAGTAGATTCTACGCGACATAAACGTTCAAAGGCTGCGCCTTTTGAATGTTTATATCGCATAGAATCTACTATGCAGCCTCTATCTAATACATAGCCTATAAGGATCAGTAACCTTGGGAGACTGGACAGAAAGACGTACTGGTGAAGTAGGAACCAAACAGGCATGTGGAAACAGTTGGTGGGGGTGGGGATGGGGATGGGGATAGGGTATTCTCATTCTTTGTAGAAAAAATGTTTGAGCCCTATGGAAGTAAAATAGAAAAAATGTAGAAAATTGCAGCCACCTACATTAACCCTTTCCCAAACGGCAAAAATTCAGGGTGATCCACTTCAAAAACTGCCACAAATGACAAAATGGATGTTATTTAAGATACGATTTGTGTAGAAAATGGCAGAGAAAATATTGAGACAAAAGGAGAAACTGCTGGTTATCAGCAGTTTCTCCTTTTGTTTCAATGTTTTCCAAATCCTTTTCTATTAGGGACGTCAAAACCAGGTCTTGTTTGGGAAAGGGTTAAAGCTGTATTTCATATTCAAGAATATTTCCTCATATCACCTGCTCCATTAATTTACAAGCACACCTGCTCTTGTACTGTTCTGTTTGGGTTTGAAACCAATCTGTTAGTAAATTGTTCTCTAATAATCTCAAAGAATTGCAAAAAATCAAGTTATTATAATGATGGTTATCTCTGATGGCAAAAGAGTCCCAAATGTGCATTTACCCTTTGGAGTTATCAAAATCAGTAAATTGTCCAATTTAACGAGAGTTTCAGATGGCAGTTCATTGTTAAATGTACAGAATAAGTTTATTGAGTCATTTTTCTTTTCAGTCAATGTTTCTAAAAGTTTTCTTGCTTAGGGATGTCAAAGCTACAAAAACTATTTATCTTTACAGAAACAAAGGGTTTTATAACACACTTTATAGCTAATAGCTTGGAAAAACATTGAGGCAAAACAAGATAATGCTGATAATCAGCATGTCATCCTTTTGCCTCTCTGTTTTCTTCTGTGCTAAATTGTACACAAATAAATAACATCCATTTTGGTTGTCTGCAACAGCTTTCAAATTGCAGCAGTCCAATCTGTTTAGGAAAGGGGTAAGTGATAAATTAAGAGATGCTATTTAAAGTGTTTGGGTGCAAGTGTTTTCAGACATCTTAAATTTTGATGTTCATAGAGAATGATTTACTGTCATGATTTTGCTTGGAAGATTAAAAGGTAGTTAAGTTTAAATGAATTAAAAGAGCTTCTGATTTATTAACAATGTTTTTAAGTTCTGCAGTTTTTGGATAGAACATTGTAAATTTTGTCAAAGCTGCCTTATGGTGGACATCTATTGTAGGAACAAACCATTGGTGTTATTGCAAAACCATGTTATACCAGCTTCAATCATGTTGGATTTACAAGGTTTTACAATAACACCGACGAAATGCATCTGCCACTGAATGAGTAGAGCTTGTATAGCTCATTAGATACCTTTGGTGTCTATCAATCCTGGGGTCATTGGATTGTACCTTGGCTTGTCCAATATCCTTATATAAATGACATTTGACAAAAGTCGTTTGTCTCACCAATTGATGTATTGTTTATGAGTCATCTAAGTCAGGGATTGGAAGCTGGTGTAACAGATAGAACATTGTGTTTGTTCTGGTCAGAAACATGCATTGGATTATTGTGGGTCTCTGTTCTGGTGCAAGAAATATCAGGAACACATGGTTAACTGCACCAGCCACCACTCCATAAAACACCATGAAATTATTCCACCGTATGATACTATTCATTTATGATAGTCTTACACACACTTCTGTCAGACTTTGTGATGGATTATTGCTCTTAACAAGGAAAGCATTTGATAATAAAGTATAATTAGTTACAGAACCGTATGTCTTTATTACTCATTAGTCTGTGGGGTATCACCTGTTACTTCCATTATTTGACTTCATGAAAATAACTGATGTATCCCATAGCTTGTAACAGATAAGTGGGGTGATGATTTCATAATGCAATATTTCATTTACTGTTCGCCAAAACCTATGTTGTGGGTACTCATTTGAAATGTCTCATCAAGACAATTCAAATGAGTACCCACAACATAGGGTTTGAAATTGAAATAGTGTCTTCACCCCCACTTAAAGTTATGTAGCTCTGGTCACTGCCATACAGTTTGTATGCTCCCCACTGTTCATCCACTGTCCACCCATTTTCATTTTCAGGCTGCCTATCAAAATGTTGAACGACCAATCAAATGGTTTATTTTTGTCACATCTCTAAGGTCATTTGAGGGTCAAATTTGCAAGTGGTTAATCCTCTAAATGTTACAAGTCAATGGGTTAACAATAAACAAGATGCATACAAGACTAATTGGTGATGCAAGTATTATGCTCGACGCCGAATTAATTTGCCAGAATGTAGGCTTTCGATCTGGTTGAAAATCAAATCATTTTAAAATGTTTTACGAAGTGAAAAAGTACTAGATCTAGCAATCAATAAAGTTGAAAAGTTTGAAAAACCCACCTGTTCCTCGAGCAATTCACCAGCCCGATCAGTTTAAGACAACCTCTTAATATCATGCAAGTTGATCAACCCAAATCGTATGTGTAATAAGGTACTAGCCATACTTTGGTGTATTTTACTGACAGGTATAAAGACGACAACTATGGAAGCATATTTGTGCCACAACTTAATCACTTAATATAACGTGAAAATAATGGAGGATTTCGCAAAAAAAAAAAAACTTTTTCGCGAAAACAGATAAATTTTCATGAAAAAAAAAAACAATTATCTTAACACGAATTTATTCCTGTTAGTGCTCTAAACTGCCAAAACTTAAAGATAAAATAATATTCTTTTCAGATAACTTTTCAAGAAAACTTAAAATTTCGCGAAAGATGCCAGTTATCTAAAAATAGATCCCTGCTTTGATTATTTAAACAGCTAAAATCTAATTGTGAATTTGAAATATTGCTTCAGCATTGATTTTTATGGTCTTTCTGGTCAGAAAACATTGGGAAATGAAGAAATTGTCACACTGTTTTCCAAAGCCTTAATCTTGTGCGTCAATATGTGGGAATCAAAACATCAAGAGAAAAGAGAAAACAATGGTCTCTGGAATTCCTCTTAACCCATTACCACACAGAGACTCTTTTTGACTCCCAATAAGATACTGTCTTTGAAAAACATCATGGAAAATGAAGAAATTGCTTGTGAGTAGCAATTTCTTCATTTCCTACAATGTTTTCTACCACAAAAGACCAAAAAATGCAAAACTTCATTCACTTGAAATTGTCGTCTGCAACATCTCTGAATTTGGACCACCCTAAAATTTTGCCGTTTGGTAATGGGTTAACCCTTTCCCAAACAGCCCAAATAGACCAACCAGCCCAATTTGAAAGCTGCTGGAGATGACAAAATTGGTATTAATAAAGGTTGAACTTGTGTACAATATACCATGGAAAATATTGAGGCAATCAGCATTTTCTTCTTTTGCCTCAATGTTTTCCGAAGCCCTTTCTGTTAGGGACGTCAAAACCCGGTCTTGTTATACCCCCCACCTACGAAGTAGAGGGGGGTATACTGGTTTCACCATGTCTGTCCATCCGTCCGTCCATCCGTCCGTAGACTTTTTCGTTTCCGTGCTCTAACTCAAGAACTGGTTGACCTAGGATCATCAAGCTTCACACAGTTGTTGCCCTTGACCCAAGGAGGTGCCCTATTGTTTTTGGGTCAAAAAGGTCAAAGGTCAAGGTCACAATCGGTCTTTGTTAAAAATCCGAAAAAATCCGTTTCCGTGCTCTAACTCGAGAACCGCGGTTGACTTAGGATCATCATACTTCACACAGTTTTTGCCCTTGACCAGAGGAGGTGCCCTATTGTTTTTGAAATCCTCTAATATTTTCATGAAAAAGTTATCTGTTTTCGAGAAAAGAAATCTGTTTTCGTGAAACCCCCCATTATTTTCATGAAAACTTTATCTTTATGTTGTGGCAGTTTAGAGCATTAACAGAAATGAATTCGTGTTAAGATAAAAAAAAAAATTCGTGAAAATTTATCTGTTTTCGCGAAAAAAATATATTTTTTTGAGAAATCCTACATTATTTTCACGTTATATTGAGTGGTTAAGTTGTGGCACAAATATGCTTCCATAGACAACGATTCCTATACGAATGAATTATACTATACCAACGTTTTGAAAACGATAAATGCTTTAGCAGACGCTCATTGAATAATATATACGTCATTACTAATCTGGTTTTAGATAATGAGTTTGTATATTTTACTTTTCTTCATGTAATATATTATATATGTTGAATTTTGACTGCACATCTATTCTATCCAACAACAACGTTTGATATGCATAGACATTTACATAAATCTGAGACATTTTTATTTTATACATGAAACTGTTCATTAATACCACGTGTGCACATGAAACTATTCATTACCCCTTTTACATTTACACACTGACTCTCCAGTAGCTAACTTTACAACGCATGCCATAATTGCTCGACGCTGCAGGCGTCGAGCAATAAATGAGCCAGGATCTGGAAAGACGTCCTCTATGGCATTTAAGAACAACCTTGATCCAGATCAGCCTGTGCATACACACAGTCTGATCAGGATCCATATTGTCCTCTAATAGCTTGTGATTTTTAGCAACTGTAAGAGATCAGCATCAATCCTGATCAGACCTAATTGGTAGTCTCAAATGCTATAAAAGACCCTTTTCCAGATCCTGGCCCAAATACATTATTCTTTCATGATTGGATTGCACTCAAATTTGTTGATGTCAGCTTGAAATATGAATTTTGTGTATAGTGGCTGATTAAACTAAGAAGGCAAAACATTATAAGATAAATTTCATGAAAAACATTTCAGACATGCATACTTTGTCATTAGTTTTTGCCAAGCCATTAATGACTGTAAAAACCAACAAGTTCATTTGAAACATGTTGTAATTTCTCTTCAATTTATGTCAAACCTGGCAGAAATCTTGTCTAATTAACATTACATAAATGGTTTCATTACATGAAGTAACTTTCCTAATTGCTATAATTCATTTTATTGCTTATGACTGATGATTACATGACATTTCAATCTTTTATTATCCTTTTCAAACTTGACAGCTGTAACAGTGCTTTTACAAAGCTAAACCAAAACAGATATTAAAGGGGTTAACTTTTGATGATTTGGGCACCGGGACAATGTGGGGTCATTCAGAGCATGAGCATTTGTATTGTAAACTACATAATCTGTGGTTAAGGATATTGACCTATGTCCTGCTGACCATACATTTCGTCAATTGCCAATTTAAGAGACATTTTCAGGATTTTGCCACAATAATTGAGTAGGCAGTGTCAGCTAAAATTAGAATTCATGTCTGTGCAGGCTGATCTCAGTCTAATTGCTACCTGCCAAAGCTCATCTTCGCTAGCCAAGGTTGAACCCACCTACGTTTGTATTCACCCTTGGCGGATTTAGTCCGATTTTCTTGAAATCGCGAAGCGCCGCCTAGCGGTTGTTCTGCTGGTTGTTTACGTCCATTATTGATGACGTCATTAACGTGTTAGCTGCTTTTTTGGTCGAATTGTCGAAAGTATGATAATTCGTCGATTAAAGTTAGGGAATTCCTGTTTATTGCAGTGAAATATTTAGGAAAAATCGCCCATCTTCTCGTTTTTGAGTTGCAAATGCAATGCTTTTTCCCGCCCGTTGTCATGATTTGGTTACTCATAACAAATGTCAGTCGACAATCTGATTGGTTCCAGCGAGACCTCGCTGGAACCAATGAAAACGCTTTCCAGGAGACCAAGAAAATCAGACTAAATACGCCAAGGGTGAATACAGAAACGACGTTACGTCGTAGATGTCACCCTTGGCTTGCGAAGATGGCCAAAGCTTTAGTCACAATAGGTAAAAGACATGAACAGTATGAGATAGGTAAACATATGGGTACCAATTTATTCACTTTTTATTGAGAATTTCTCTATTCTTTCTATTGCAACCATTGCATAGATGGTAGCACATCAGACTCTCACTCATGAGGTCCGGGTTCAATCCCTGGCCTTGGCAAATATCTTTTCAGTCAAAATTGTCGCCCACCACAATTTTCACTTGAGGGTAATTAACCCTTTCCCAAACAAAATTTTAAGGTGGTCCAATTTGTAAGCTGCATCAGATGAAAAAATATATGATCACAAAAGGCCAAAATGTTTGTTTTATAGCTCAGAAAATATTGAGGCAAAAGGAGAAACTGCTGGTTATCAGCAGTTTCTTCTTTTGTCTCAATGTTTTCCCAAGCGAATTCTGATAGGGATGTCAAAACCAGGTCTTGTTTGGGAAAGGGTTAACTAATAGTTATTTGTATATTCTCATACCTATTTGCATTTTGGATAAGTAATGTTTTCAATTTGTGAAATGTTGGAAGCAAACTTTTTTGAATGACAAAATACTCACTCTAATTAAAAATAAATGTAATGACTTTACAGAAAATTGAAAGTAAATGCAATGATTTTGCAGAATGTTAGAACCATAGAGCCATGAATTCATTATGAATTCAGTTATATCATTTTATGAAAGGAAAGCATTAATGAAATTTGCCATAAAATTTTGCAATTCAAGTAAAGCTAAATTGCACTGGCAGTTGCATGATCGTTTCAACTTGAAATGTGACAGAGATTTATTTCCGAAAATTTTAATTTGATTGAAAACAGGTTTTGGTGATAAAACATGGGTGATTATAAGATTCAAATTTAGAATATCAGAAGTCTTGATTTAGATGTTTATTTTCCAAATAAGACATAGTCTAGACTTTCTACTGGAATCAACTTAGGCAAAGTTTGTGAAACATTGAGGTAAAAGAAGAAAATGCTGACAACCAGCATTTTCTCCTTTTGCTTCAATATTTTGGTGCTATATTGTACACAAATCTTGTTTTTATCAACATTCTTTTTGTCATCTGCAGCATTTTTAAGTGGGAACAGTACATATTTGTGCCATAAGGGAAAGGGTTAATGCAGAATCTGATACTGTAGAAATGCATGATGTATAGATACCTGTCTGTTAGCTTGCATGGTTTGAATATCGGCCAATTCTTGCAAAATTCTAAATAAAATTTAATGAAATAAAAATCGAAGTATTGAAATTTATGTTATTTGAAAAAATATAATTCTGAAAGAAGCATGTATGATTTACAAAGTTTCTGTTTGCCAACAGGCCATAACTTTTGGGCTGTGATGGGCTTTCATATTTCACATTGTATATTGCTTGTGATATGACAATAATTTTGAAATTTTGCTTTGACTTAAGGGGTTCCATGCAGTTAAGCATATGTCCTGCTAACAGCCAACCTTTGTTGTCGAGTGGGATGTTTAAAGATATATATTTACAGTTACTTACTTATTTTCAGGGTAATTTACTGTAAAGATAACTGTACATAATTGAAATATGGCCTTTAGTTCTTCTCTGTGCAAAATTTCAGCTCTGTCTGATCTGTATTGGCTTAGATTTAAAACCCCATATCACATCATTTTGTAAATACAATCAACCAGCTGTAAATATTTTACATAGTTTTACACCGTTTCATGATTATCAATTTATGTCATTTACTGTATGAATCTTGTATTATGTCTTGCAAAGTTTATAAACGGTGTGACAACATGCTTAATGCCAACTTTTGTGGATCAGTAGAGATTTAGGCCTGGGGATACTAATGCACCTTTAACTTTGTGCAATCCATAAATGAAAAGTTAATTTTAAACCTGCTGATTAAGGAGTAATGGTTTATACAGTTTGCATTTGCATTTACATATATTTATCGTTTTATTCTCATACATTAACTAATGTATTTATAGACCTTGTCTTATTATGATATTTTGTAATTATCACAAGCAGGTGTGAAATTTATCTATCTTGAGATTGATGATCTAAACGTATTAATCTTAGTCAGAATTTTGCAGATGCATCATCTAATGATAGCAATGATAGCATGAAATTTGCTGATGCTTATGATTGAAAAGTACAAGCAATTGTGGTGCGATTTGAATCAGACAGCAATTCATATTCTTCGGAAGAAAATAATCTGTCTTGATTAAGGTGCAAATTCTGGCGCATTTGTCCAAGTTATCCTCTGCAAAGTGTATAATATACTGAGAGGCAAAAGAAAGTATACACTTTTTGTTTTTCGATATCTCTCTTAATTTCCATCATATCGACTCAAAATATTGTACAATTTATTCCTACTTATAAACCAATAATACAATGTTGTTAAATTTCACACGAAATTGCTTGATTACACATACTCTTGCTTTGTGCCGATTTTACAAATTTTGTACGTGCGACTTAGTTGAGCATGAAATGTTGCTGTTGATTCATTTTCAATTTCTTTATTATTTGTCACAACAAATCACAATGTTAGAATTTCTCTAACACTTTAACAAAATGTTCAGTGTCCGGTAGAATTCGATCAATATGCCCCTTTTTGCCATTAAAGCCCATTTTTCTATGACACAGCATAATACGAAAGAAACGTGGCACTATAAATAAAGTGCACGCTTAGTCATGTAGCATAGGAACATTCTGTGCAAATTTTATCTAAACCCATCTTTAAATTTAGACGGAGTTATGCCAGATAACTTGCTTGCATCAAGCCCCCTTTTGTCATGACGCATCGTAATATGGAAAATCACTAACAATCAACCCATAGACCTAGGTGACTAGGCACTTTCTGTGAAAAAAAATATCCAAATACCTTCATAAATGTATGGATTGTGTCAATGGGAATTCATGCATTAATTAAATGATTAAATCCCCCTTTTCGATGACGCTGTGCCCTATGAAAAAAACCTTCGCAACGGAAGGAAGGACGTATAGACGGTAGGCCAAGACGTTTACATCAAACAAATGACAACGTTTCGGAGGCGTTTAAAAATCGTAATAATCTATAAATCGTTTTATCAGAAAACGTTGAAAAACTAGGGTGTATACTTAGTTTTGCCGCTCAGTATATATCTGTTGAGTACTAAATAAGTGTCTGAGGTCGATACTTTTTCGATATGTGACAAAGAGCATCAGCCTTGAGAACAAAACGCTCAGAGTTCAATCACCTGTAGAGGAGGTTGTTTTTGGACTTTTCATCGGTCCACAAATTTGGCTTGATCGTACTGGTGCTGTTCAAGGAAGCATAATTGAGGGGGATTTAACTTTTTTGTATGAACTCACAGGTTTCCTAATACAAAATAAATATGTTTAAACTAAGTATTGTAGAAATTGTACAAGTGAAATTAGAACTTTAACCTGATTTTAGGACATTAATCGAAGCTCAATCTTATGACATAACATTCTATCTTAATTAGTCAACTTTTAAAGTCTAAGAATTATATGCTATTCTTTGAGTTCATGGACTCTGCCTTGGGAACTGCTTTCCAGAGGGAAATGAATAGCCGAAAACTTTGTCGCTTTGGAGAGGTTAACCCTTTCCCAAACAAGACCGGGTTTTGACGTCCTTATTAGGAAAAGACTTGGAAAAACATTGAAACAAAAGAAGAAACTGCTGATAACCAGCAGTTTCTCCTTTTGTTTCAATCTTTTCTGTGCCATATTTCACACAAATCTTATCGTTATCAACATCTATTTGTCATTTGAAGCGGCTTTCAAATTTGATCACCGTAAGAATTTGCTGATTGGGAAAGGGTAAAAGGGCACCAGTGTGAATCATATCTTTTGTATGTGATGTGGATGCTAGCTGGTTTTGATACCTTAACCCTTCCCAAACGGCAAAATTTTAGGGCGATCCACTTCAAAAACTGCCGCAAATGACAAAATGGAAGTTATTAAAGATAGAATTTTTGTAAATAATGGCATAGAAAATATTGAGACAAAAGGAGAAACTGCCGGTTATCAGCAGTTTCTTCTTTTGTCTCAATGTTTTCACAAGCCATTTCTAATAGGGAAGTCAAAACCTGGTCTTGTTTGTTAGAGGGTTAAAAAATACTAACAATATTACTAATGTAATGGTAGATATTCCCTGTCACAGAAGATCAAGATATAGAAGGTTGTTCATGAAGACTAATAAAAATAATGGATAATACCTAGAATGAGTGGAATAGCTGGCTAGATAATAAAAATAATGGATAATACCTAGAATGAGTGGAATAGCTGGCTTGATGCCCTGTGATGGTGCCAGGTTAT
The DNA here is from genome assembly GCA_963680895.1 of Fragum sueziense. NCBI lineage: Eukaryota > Metazoa > Mollusca > Bivalvia > Cardiida > Cardiidae > Fragum > Fragum sueziense. The sequence goes on along the minus strand of OY804599.1, from coordinate 14,884,515 downwards.
CCTACATCTAGCTTACAAATCCCATTGTTGTCTTCAAATTGACCATTTTACAGTCTTACCTAACCATCCTGTGTTTTCAGAATTCTATGAGAAGGTTTTGAAAGCATCGAAAGAAAAGAAGAAAACACTGTTATTTTAACATTTTCTTCTTTTCTTTCGATGTTTTCTACTCTTTTAATTCTTTCCCAAACGTTTAACATTTAGGGTGATTCACTTCAAAAACTGCCAAAAATGACAAAACCGATGTTATTTTAGATACGATTTGAGTAAAATATGGCACAGAAAATATTGAGACAAAAGGAGAAACTGCTGGTTATCAGCAGTTTCTTCTTTTGTCTCAATGTTTTCACAAGTCATTTCTAATAGGGAAGTCAAAACCTGGTCTTGTTTGGTAGAGGGTTAAAAAATACTAACAATATTACTAATGTAAGGGTAGATATTCCCTGTCACAGTAGATCAAGATATAGCAGGTTGTTCATGAAGACTAATAAAAATAATGGATAATACCTAGAATGAGTGGAATAGCTGGCTAGATAATAAAAATAATGGATAATACCTAGAATGAGTGGAATAGCTGGCTTGATAATAAAAATAATGGATAATACCTAGAATGAGTGGAATAGCTGGCTAGATAATATAAATAATGGATAATACCTAGAATGAGTGGAATAGCTGGCTAGATAATAAAAATAATGGATAATACCTAGAATGAGTGGAATAGCTGGCTAGATAATATAAATAATGGATAATACCTAGAATGAGTGGAATAGCTGGCTAGATAATATAAATAATGGATAATACCTAGAATGAGTGGAATAGCTGGCTAGATAATATAAATAATGGATAATACCTAGAATGAGTGGAATAGCTGGCTTGATAATAAAAATAATGGATAATACCTAGAATGAGTGTAATAGCTGGCTAGATAATATAAATAATGGATAATACCTAGAATGAGTGGAATAGCTGGCTAAGATAATAAAAATAATGGATAATACCTAGAATGAGTGGAATAGCTGGCTAGATAATAAAAGTAATGGATAATACCTAGAATGAGTGGAATAGCTGGCTTGATACCCTGTGTTCATGAAGACTAATAAAAGTAATGGATAATACCTAGAATGAGTGGAATAGCTGGCTAGATAATATAAATAATGGATAATACCTAGAATGAGTGGAATAGCTGGCTTGATACCCTGTGTTCATGAAGACTAATAAAAATAATGGATAATACCTAAAATGAGTGGAATAGCTGGCTAGATAATAAAAATAATGGATAATACCTAGAATGAGTGGGATAGCTGGCTTGATGCCCTGTGATGGTGCCAGATTATCCTACATCTAGCTTACAAATCCCATTGTTGTCTTCAAATTGACCATTTAACAGTCTTACACAAGCAACAATTATGTGGGAGAGGTAACTGATTTTGATTTCTTGGAAATAATGCACACAATTCCCCTTCCCAAACAAGACCGGGTTTTGACGTCCCTATTAGGAAAAGGCTTGGAAAAACATTGAAACAAAAGAAGAAACTGCTGATAACCAGCAGTTTCTCCTTTTGTCTCAATGTTTTCTATGCTATATCATACATAATTTTACAGATTATCAACATTCATTTTGATGTCTTCAGCAGCTTCATCCAAAAATTTGTCATTCGGGAAAGGGTTAAACAATATTAACAATATTACTAATGTGATGGTAGATATTTCCTGTCATACTAGATCAAGATATAGCAGATTGTTCATGAAGACTAATAAAAGTAATGGATAATACCTAGAATGAGTGGAATAGCTGGCTTGATAATAAAAATAATGGATAATACCTAGAATGAGTGGAATAGCTGGCTTGATGCCCTGTGTTCATGAAGACTAATAAAAATAATGGATAATACCTAGAATGAGTGGAATAGCTGGCTTGATAATAAAAATAATGGATAATACCTAGAATGAGTGGAATAGCTGGCTAGATGCCCTGTGATGATGAGACTAATAAAAGTAATGGATAATACCTAGAATGAGTGGAATAGCTGGCTTGATGCCCTGTGTTCATGAAGACTAATAAAAGTAATGGATAATACCTAGAATGAGTGAAATAGCTGGCTTGATAATAAAAATAATGGATAATACCTAGAATGAGTGGAATAGCTGGCTTGATAATAAAAGTAATGGATAATACCTAGAATGAGTGGAATAGCTGGCTTGACAATAAAAGTAATGGATAATACCTAGAATGAGTGGAATAGCTGGCTAGATAATAAAAATAATGGATAATACCTAGAATGAGTGGAATAGCTGGCTAGATGCCCTGTGATGATGCCAGATTATCCTACATCTAGCTTACAAATCCCATTGTTGTTTTCAAATTGACCATTTAACAGTCTTACACAAGCAACAATTATGTGGGAGAGGTCACTGAGAAAGGGCCTGATTATGATTTCTTGGAAATAAAAGCACACATTTTGAGCTCATCTGAGCACATGGTGCTCAAGTGAGCTATTGTGATCACCTTTTGTCCGGCGTCCGTGCATCGTCCGGCGTCTGTCGTGCGTCGTCCGTCGTCCGTCAACAATTTCTTTAAATGACATCTCCTCCTAAACTACTTGGCCAATTTCAACCAAACTTGGCAGGAATGTTCCTTAGGTGAGCCCCTTTCAGAATTGCTAAAAGAATTGAAATCCATAAAAAACTCTGGTTGCCATGGCACCAGAAAAGGAGAAATTTGACTGAATCTCAATACTATCTTTGAACGACATCTCCTACTAAACTACTCGGCCAATTTCAACCAAACTTGGCAGGAATGTTCCTTAGGTGAGCCCCTTTCAGAATTGCTAAAAGAATTGAAATCCATAAAAAACTCTCGTTGCCATGGCAACAGAAAAGGAGAAATTGGACTGAATCTCAATACTATCTTTGAACGACATCTACACCTAAACTACCAGGCCAATTTCAACCAAACTTAGCAGGAATGTTCCTTAGATGGCCCCCTTCCAGAATTGGTAAAAGAATTGAAATCCATAAAAAACTCTGGTTGCCATGGCAACAGAAAAGGAGAAATTTGACTGAATCTCAATACAATTTTTTGAACGACATCTCCTCCTAAACTACTTGGCCAATTTCAACCAAACTTGGCAGGAATGTTCCTTAGGTGAGCCCCTTTCAGAATTGCTAAAAGAATTGAAATCCATAAAAAACTCTGGTTGCCATGGCAACAGAAAAGGAGAAATTTGACTGAATCTCAATACAATTTTTTGAACGACATCTTCTCCTAAACTACCAGGCCAATTTCAACCAAACTTAGCAAAAATATTCCTTAGGAGGTCCTCTTTCAGAATTGCTAAAAGAATTTAAATTGACTTAAAACTCTGATTGCCATGGCACCAGAAAAGGAGAAATTTGACTTATTCTCAATAATTTCTTTGAACAACATCTCATAAACTACATGGCCAATTTCAACCAAACTTGGCAGAAATATTTCTTAGGAGGTTCCTTTTAAAAATTGCTAAAAGAATTGAAATCCTTTTACCCTTTCGTTTGCAAGCGCGCTTTAAAGCGCGGTCAGGAATGCTTATGCTGTTTAGGGGGGGCAAGGGCTTTTAAAAGCAATTTTTACACTGTTAAAGTTATTATGACACCGGGATACATGCTGAAATATTGCGCAATAATGTTTTGTTCTCGTAAAATGTGAAGAAACGCGCAGTTTTGGGGGTTTTATGAGCTATAACGATGGCCAGGAGGGTTCAATATTCTGCAGAAGGGGTCCGGCGAATCATCATGTCAGTGCCGGACGATGATGATAGCGATTACACCAATTTTTGGGTGTAAAAAGGTGATTTGAACATTAGAAATGTTTTGGAGACTTCGAAGAGTGACCCCAATAGTGATTCCGATAACCCTAAACCGAATCCAGTCCCAAATCGTAGGGGTGGGGTGGTCGGGGGTCATGGCAGGGGGCCTGACAGGGGTCATGGGGCTAGAGGTCGAGATTTTGATGAGATGCAAATTTTCTATCAGTTACTCATCATATTGTTTACGGAAATTGAATAACCTTTCCAATGATATATAGGTTTATGGGTTTTCTGCAAGCAAAATCTATCTATTATGCGTTTGTATACATGAAGTGCTTGGAAATAGGGAAAAAGTCATTTCTGGGAAATAATTCTGCAAACGAAAGGGTTAAAAGCTGTGATAGCCATAGCAACAGAAAAGGAGATTTTCCACCAGATCTCAATGACATCGTTGAATGATATCTCCTCCTAAACTAACAGGCTAATTTCTACCAAACTAGGCAGAAATATTCCTTAGGAGGTCACATTTAAAAAATTTCTAACAGAATTGCAATTTATAAAAAAAAAAGCCCAGTTGACTCTGGTTGCCATGGCAACAGAAAAAGAGAAATTACACAAAATCTGTCAGAAGCAATTTCTCAATAACCGCAGAGCCAAATTTGACAAAACTTAATATTTGCATTACTTATGATATTGCTAAGAGGTACTTTTCTTTGCTTTTCAAAACCTTGTCACCGAAAAAGGGGACTTCTTGTAAAAATCTGCTTATCAGGGGCATTGCATCTACATTTATGCATGGATTTAAAAAAAATGTATGGGTAAAATGTGTTCTTTTTCATGAGTAGATGTTCTATTTGAAATATATATTTAGGTAAGTTTAAGGTCATAGATCTAGGTCAATTTGTTAACTTCTGTTTGTTTGTCAGTCTGTATGTTTTATTCTTATTCCATCTGTCCGAAGCAATTTCTCCATAACCACATAGCCGAATTGGATGAAACTTCATATTTGAGTTACATTTGATATTGCATTAAGGTAGTTTTCTGGGTTTTCTATGGTTTTAAATCGCATAGCAGCGTTCATATGATCTTTGACCCTTTATTGCAATACCTATAAGAAATCTGATCTGTTATAAAACCCCATCTCAGGTGAGCGACCTAGGGCCAACTGCCCTCTTGTTTTCATTTTGGAGAGGTTAAAAGGGCACCAGTGTGAATCATATCTTTTGTATGTGATGTGGATGCTAGCTGGTTTTGATGCCTTAACCCTTCCTAAACGGCAAAATTTTAGGGTGATTCACTTCAAAAACTGCCAAAAATGACAAAACCGATGTTATTTTAGATACGATTTGAGTAAAATATGGCACAGAAAATATTGAGACAAAAGGAGAAACTGCTGGTTATCAGCAGTTCCTACTTTTGTCTCAATGTTTTCACAAGCCATTTCTAATAGGGAAGTCAAAACCTGGTCTTGTTTGGTAGAGGGTTAAAAAATACTAACAATATTACTAATGTAATGGTAGATATTCCCTGTCACAGTAGATCAAGATATAGCAGGTTGTTCATGAAGACTAATAAAAATAATGGATAATACCTAGAATGAGTGGAATAGCTGGCTAGATAATAAAAATAATGGATAATACCTAGAATGAGTGGAATAGCTGGCTAGATAATAAAAATAATGGATAATACCTAGAATGAGTGGAATAGCTGGCTAGATAATAAAAATAATGGATAATACCTAGAATGAGTGGAATAGCTGGCTAGATAATAAAAATAATGGATAATACCTAGAATGAGTGGAATAGCTGGCTAGATAATAAAAATAATGGATAATACCTAGAATGAGTGGAATAGCTGGCTAGATAATAAAAATAATGGATAATACCTAGAATGAGTGGAATAGCTGTCTAGATAATAAAAATAATGGATAATACCTAGAATGAGTGGAATAGCTGGCTAGATAATAAAAATAATGGATAATACCTAGAATGAGTGGAATAGCTGGCTTGATAATAAAAATAATGGATAATACCTAGAATGAGTGGAATAGCTGGCTTGATAATAAAAATAATGGATAATACCTAGAATGAGTGGAATAGCTGGCTTGATGCCCTGTGATGATGCCAGATTATCCTACATCTAGCTTACAAATCCCATTGTTGTTTTCAAATTGAACATTTTACAGTCTTACCTAACCATCCTGTGTTTTCAGAATTCTAAGAGAAGGTTTTGAAAACATCGAAAGAAAAGAAGAAAACACTGTTTTTTTTTAGCATTTTCTTCTTTTCCTTTGATGTTTTCTACTCTTTTAACCCTTTCCCAAACGTTTAACTTTTAGGGTGATTCACTTCAAAAACTGGCAAAAATGACAAAACCGATGTTATTTTAGATACAATTTGAGTAAAATATGGCACAGAAAATATTGAGACAAAAGAAGAAACTGCTGGTTATCAGCAGTTTCTTCTTTTGTCTCAATGTTTTCACAAGCCATTTCTAATATGGAAGTCAAAACCTGGTCTTGTTTGGTAGAGGGTTAAACAGTACTAACAATATTACTAATGTAATGGTAGATATTCCCTGTCATAGTAGATCAAGATATAGCAGGTTTTTCATGTAGACTAATAAAAATAATGGATAATACCTAGAATGAGTGGAATAGCTGGCTTGATGCCCTGTGTTGATGCCAGATAATCCTACATCTAGCTTACAAATCCCATTGTTGTCTTCAAATTGACCATTTTACAGTCTTACACAAGCAACAATTATGTGGGATAGGCTCCCATATAATTGTTGCTTGTGATAGACTGTTAAATATGCCGGATATGTTGCTGAGAAAGGGCCTGATTATAATATCTTGGAAATAAATGCACACAATTTAGATAGATGATGTTGGTATCTTCAGAACGGCAATCTTTTCCTAGCACCATATCTTTCAAAGCATGTGTGGCACCAAAAATTGATCAATGGCAAACATAATTGAGCCTACTCTCCAAAGCCGAGGTCTATTGATTAACCATCAAGTATGACCTCTGCAGCTTTTGGTACATCAACAGCCTATTTGGCCCTCATAATCTAATTATAGCACATCATTTGAATTATCGAATCCAAATCATTCAGTTTTATCTTGCATGATCATTAGGTATACATTACACAGCTAAAACGAGTTAAGTGTTTCAAATACAAACGAAAAATGTGCCATTATAGTTTCGGTCTTAGATTTTTCACATTGACATATTTCGGTTTTACTATCAATTGACTACTTGAATTTAATAAATATTTAAAACATGACTTAAGTGTTTCTAATTTTGCGATATTTAATGAATAAAATATTTTATGGAACGAAAAATGGCGTAACGTAATTCACAGACACGTAATTCACAATTTTGAACATACAATAAAATTCCACAGGTAATAATTCTGAAGAGAAATGTTCTTCTTGGTTTATGTAATCTACACATGTGTAGGTACATGCCAAACTATGTATTTAACTTAAGCGTTGATTGTGTGAAATTTTAAAAAGCATTAACGTAATTCACATTTACTGCTCCTTAAGCGGGGTAGCTTCCTTCATTGCAAAGTGTGACTTACTATAATCTACTGCTACTTTCAAGAGTATTATAATGTGTATGCACATGCTGTTGACTTTTTATAAATGATATTTAATATCATGTATTCAAAACATGGTTTCGTTTTAGGATGTGTGTAAAACTAAATAACGTAATTCACACCAGACCATGGGACATATGCATAATTGTTTGCAGAAAAATGCATTTATCTTAAATTTCTTTATTTCACCACTAAAACAATTTGGAAAAGCTACTGGTTGGGATACTAGGTATACTGTATATGTATTATATATGTACTCTCCGTACAAAAGTGATGAACTGGACCACCCCCGAGGTGGGACAGCTGTTTTTTACCCATTTTCCGACTTATCGAGACATTACTCTCACATATTTCATCAGATATATGGGGTTTTGTTATTATTTCTAATTGACCACCCCTATGACATTATGTTAAAGACGATTCATCAATATAATTGTACAAACATAGCTTCTTAGGTCCGTGGGACAGGTATTTCTCGTATTTGATATACTTAACTCGTTTTAGCTGTACATTGCTTCTATTTTTGGCTGAAGCCGGTAACATTTGAATTATCGAATTAAAATCATTTAGTTGTGTATTGTTAGCTCACCTGAGCACGAAGTGCTCAAGGTGAGCTATTGTGGTCGCTTTTCGTCCGTCGGCGTCCGTCTGTCCGTCTGTCCGTCCGTCCGTCTGTCCGTCCGTCCGTCTGTCCACATTTTGGTGTTACCACTCTAGCGCCCACAAATATTGACCAATCTTAATCAAACTTGGTCAAAACATGTATGACCATAAGTTCTCGGATGAGTTCGATTTTGGGTCAGATCGGACTAGGAAGTCCGGAGTTATCTGCCCTTGAATGTCAAAAATGGCTAGTTTTGACTTTGTTACCACTCTAGTATCTACAAATATCAATCAATCTTATACAAACTTGGTCAAAATATGTATGACCATAAGTTCTTGGATGAGTTCGATTTTGAGTCAGATCAGACTAGGAAGTCTGGAGTTATGTGCCCTTGAACGTCAAAAATGGATAGTTTTGACTTTGTTACCACTCTAGCATCTACAAATATTGACCAATCTTAACCAAACTTGGTGAAAATATGTATGACCATAAGTTCTCGGATGAGTTTGATTTTAAGTTAGATCAGACTAGGAAGTCCGGAGTTATGTGCCCTTGAACGTCAAAAATGGCTAGTTTTGACTTTGTTACCACTCTAGCATCTACAAATATTGACCAATCTTAATCAAACTTTGTCAAAATATGTATGACCACAAGTTCTCGGATGAGTTTGATTTTTAGTCAGATCGGACTAGGTAGTCTGGAGTTATGTGCCCTTGAACGTCAAAAATGGATAGTTTTGACTTTGTTACCACTCTAGCATCTACAAATATTGACGGATCAAAACAAAACTTTGCAACAATGTTGGTTACTATAAGTTCTCAAATGAGTTCGATTGCGAGTCAGATCGGACAAGGAAGTCTGGAGTTATGTGCCCTTGAACGTCAAAAATGGATAGTTTTGACTTTGTTACCACTTTAGCATCTACAAATATTGACGGATTAAAACAAAACTTTGCAACATTGTTGGTAGCTATAACTTCTAAGATGAGTTCGATTTTTTGTCAGATTGGACATGAAAGTCCGGAGTTATATGCCCTTGAACGTCATAAATGGCTAGTTTTGACTTTGTTACCACTCTAGCATCTACAAATATTGACGGATCAAGACAAATACTTTGCCACAATGTTGGTAACCATAAGATCCAGGATGACTTCGATTTTCAGTGTGTTTGAAGTAGGAAGTCTGGAGTTATGTGCCCTTGAATTTTACAAAATTGCTGTTTTCGACTTTGTTTACACTGTAGCATCTACATTTATTGACTAATCAAGACAAAACTTGGCCACAAGGTTGGTGGCCATAAGATCCTGGATGAGTGAAACTTTCAGCTTGATTTGACCAGAAAAACCAGAGTAATTGGCCCTTGAATTTCACAAAATTATAGTTTTCGACTTTATTTTCACTCTAACAATATATTGACCAATCAAATAAAATTGGACATAATATTGATAAGAATATTTTTATCAGAACAGAGTTATGTGCCCTTGACTGTGACAAAATTGTTGTTTTCTTCCACTTTGTTTTTACTGTAACAGCCACAAATATTGATCATTCAAGATTATGAAAGCAGTTTTCAGCTGGATCATAATCTCACATCTTAAATCATGTTCTTTGAACTTGACAACATTGTGACTTTCTTTCTATCTAGGTTCAGGTGAGCGATTAAGGACCATCATGGTCCTCTTGTTTGATTACGTATACATTACGTGGCTTCTATTTTTGGTTGAAGCCGGTAATCTGAAGCGTCAGCCAATGAAAGTTTGTGTCAGATATTTTACTAGTTTTGGTGTGTATAGCTAACGATTGGATACCAAAATCCCGCAAAGGCCCTGAGATTGGACGTGAAATGGCCCTGTGAGAACAGAGCAGCATTCTATCATAATGGAATGAAGAGAGAATGTGCTCTGTTCTGAAGAGAGTAAATTGAGCCAAGATCTGGAAAACGTCCCTTATAGATTTTAAGACAGCCAGGATTCAAGATCAGGCCATGCCAAGATGCAGTGTAGCCAGCAGCCATGTTACTCTCAAATGGTTGCTACAGACCATGAGGAAGCTATTTGAGAACAACATGGTTCCTGGCCAGACTGCGTGTATACGCAGGCTGATCTGGAACCATGTTGTTCTCAAATGCTATAAGGGACGTTTATCTAGATCCTGGCTCTTATATTTGTAGTGAAATTGTTTTATATGACATTCGTAGGACAAAAATATATCCTAAATGCTCTGCTGTTACTGGATTCAAGATTTTCATGCTGAATGAAAAATGATAGCTGTGACATGAGAAATGTTTATTATATCTGGTTTTTTATATTTTGAAATAAATCTCCTGATGTTAGAGCTGAATTTAAGTCATTGTTTACATTTCTTTATGTAACAGATAGCGTTTGATTTAAGCGTGAAACAAGAGTTATAAGTATCAAATTATTTCCTATCATGTCATAAATAGTCATGATATATGCTTCATCCTTTTCTGTAACAATCCATTCTTTTGTTGTATCGAAAAGAAAGAAAGATTTTGAAACAATTTCTTTTCTCTTAATGTTTCCTAACCCTTTACATAGAGCTTTGTTGTTTTGTTCAATGCTTACTTTGTTGCCTGCAACACTATTTGGTTTATACCATCTTATAGCGTTGCTGTTTTGGAATGATATATCGTCGGTCGGGGATCAAAACCTCGTAACTCCAGCTTTATCAAGCTGTAGTTACGAGGTTTTGACTCCCCACAAACGATATGTTTTAGTCTGAATTTGGCAGTTGCGAGTTTCCTATGATTCTTACATCGAGTACATGGTTACTTGGCAACAAAGATACATCGTCGGTGGGGAGTCAAAACCTCGTAACTCCAGCTTATTCAAGCTGTAGTTACGAGGTTTTGACTCCCCACCGACGACATGTTCTATATCTAGCTTGTCTGTTTTTGAAGACAACAAAATAAGTTTGTCCTATTGTTACATTCAATTACATTTGATTATTGTGGAAAGATACAATCTGCTTTAAGTCAGCTTTGCAAAATTATATTTTCTCTGGTAATAACACAAGATGGCTCTAATAACAATGCCATGATAAGTTACACGGTGGGTAACCCACATGACTTTTGAAAAGCGTCCACACGGAAAAAATCGCCCGCTTCAAGGTATGCTTTGTCTGATTTCTCAGCTTATACTCTATTGATTTTGATGAGATAAAGTGCACGGAACGAGCCTTTGAGAGGGCTACGGAAATATATCCACCACATTCAAAAATGTGTTATGCCCTTAAAAAGCAAGCTGATAGTATAAACCTTGTAAGGGAATCTTTAAAATGTCAGGGTTTGGTTTGAATGAAATATGTAAAATGTCACCGGGTCAAGCTTCCCCTCTTGTAACCTGATTATGCTCATGTTCTCACAATCATTCATTCATCTGATTTACTTACTGAGTGACACCACTTTCGCTTTGATGTACTTTCTGATATCAATTATGTCATAAAATGCTCAATGTTTTCCAAGGCCTGTGTCTATTTAGTGTGTCAAAACTTAACTAGATATTTTATGAAAAAGAATTAAGTTCTCTTAGCGACATTTTGCCTCTTATTGGGATACTTTTCAAAAGTTCATAATGCCCGCTTCTTATTTTTTGACAGGTCTAGTTGACAGATTTGATGTGATAATTCAGAACATTGTATCGGAATTGTTTATGTTAACCCCATTAATGTAAACAATTGACAGTTATTCTTTTCAGTTTACCTTTTCCTAGACATCATTTTTATGTTGAATTCTTAAGGCTTACCAAGTCATTTTCTCGCACACTGTAATCTTGCTTAAGGCCTCTGATATTAGTCTTATGTACTTGTTATAAAAGACAGCCGTTTAATATTTTAAATGTGTTTCTTCTATTGTTAAATTCGTTTTAGATATTTATGTTAACAGTCAATTGGTGAGAAGGGTAAATCCAGACTTCAAAAAATAGTTCCAAAAGGACAATGACAGATGACGAATGTTTTTGTTTTGTGAACGACATGTTCTGTGTCACATTTTCTCGACACCTCGGTATATGAAATAAGAGCAAATTATGAACATGATGTCGCTAAGTAGGTAAGAGGCTAGCGCCTCTTACCTATACATAATCATCACTTCATCTTTCGTTACAATGTGACAGTATTACTCTTTGATGTATTGTGGATATAAATTATAGCTGTAAAGATTTATCCAAATTGAATAATAGGTGTATCATTTCACATGATACATTAAGCCCACTACCGGATGGCAAAAATTCAGACTTAACCAAATTCCAAGATGCTTCAAACGACAATAAAATTTGAGTCATTGAAATTTTAGGTTGTTTGCTCTTTTTGGATACAAAACATTGCGGGACGGTGGCCTTAGAGCAGTTGGTAGCCCATCTGCCTCTCATTCGATAGGTCCCGGGTTCAATACCTGGCCTCGGCAAATATCCTTTCTGACAAATATGTCGCCCACCAATGATTTGCTAATGTTAACCTATGTGTCTGAGCAGCTGGAGGCTTGGTTATAGGGTGTTGTTGTAGTACTGGTATGAGAAACAGCAGGAATCAATGGTTAGGTGCGCAATATGACCATAGCATTTGAAAACGGGGTAAAACCCGAATAAACCAAAGCAAACATTGCGGAAATAAAGAAACTGCTCTCTTCATTTTCCACAATGTTTTCCTAAGACGACTGCGCAGCAGACCTGTCACACAAGTCCAACCCTCGGTAGAGGAAAACAGACTTTAAAATGGATATGTATGTATGTATGTATGTATGTATTATCTTGAAGGGCGTCAAAAAGCGTCATTATAATGGAATGGGTTAACTTACCTGTCCCTTTCCCTAATAATGATAGCTTCTGATGCATGTCATAATATATGGTGCATCATATTAGCTCATTTTAGTAGGGCACTGGGATGCAGTATTAACTTAGTTAATTGAAACATTAATTCGTAAATTAATCTGTTAAAGGATAATTTGCTTTTGGTTATATGTCATCTCTTTTAGATTTGTTTTCGTCTAAGGTATTTGAAAAATCTTTGTATAAATTAGCCAATATTGTTGTTTTTCTTCGAAAACCACATAACTGCAGCTTGTTTTAAGCTGCAGTTATGAGATTTTGGAAGAAAAGGAGGGATGATATGGCTTACCTTTAAATGTAATGACATCTGGAGATTTGGTGCAGGATGTTATCTGAGAGGCACTTTGTACAGTAATTTCCTTGCCTTTAGCCTTCTGCCCGTTAACCACAGGCACCGAATTTGATAAAACATTATTAACTTCTACCACATCTAACATTACTCCAGATAACTTTTTGTCCAAGTTACGCGTCTGCATATTCTGCTTCTGTATCGACTGTTCCAAATATCGTAACATTCGAAATACTGCAGTAAAATTGGATTGGTATTCTGCTAATAGTTTTTCGGCTTTGTTCAATGATAGTTCATGTTTTGACAAAGTTGTGTTGATTTCGCTTGTTTTCTGTAGCTCAGATAACAGCTGCTCTTCCATAGTGTTGAGCCATGTTTTAATTTTGCCATCATTGTCTTCGTCCAGTTGTGCGGGGACATTAAAGTTGAAGGCGTTTTGAAGCGGGTTTTGGTACATGGATTTCCCTGGTTCCCGATCTGCCTGTAGTCTAGATAGGGAGTTTTTGGGACAATTGCTGGTATCCAGTTCGTTCACCACAAATTCATATTTGCACTTTTTGGTCCGAATTTTACGCTTTAAGCTGCATACTGTGTGATAATGTAAAATGAGTATTAACACAATAATGATGCTTGGTTTCATCACAGATGCCATTCTCTTCTCCTTTGTTTACACTATTTCGTAAACTAAACTTTAATTCCTGTAGAAACTTCCATCCTTGACATCTCAAGTGTTACAGGTGGCCATGAACTTTTCTCGCATCCTGTCAATAAAAAGATTCACATGTCTGTTATCATTTTATGTATGACATTTAACTTTGTTATTCCCTGATAAAAAATAGAATTAGTCCCCATGCTGTGTGCATGTCTGCCAATTGTGATACTTGGCTAAAGGCTTATCAACAGCATGTACCCTTTTTCCTCAATGTTTTCTTAGAAAATATAGAAAAAATTACACCAATTAAACTGACTGCAGCAGCTTTCAAATTGAATCAGTTTAAATGTCTGACGTTTTAGAAAGGATTAAACAAATCATCATAATATTATAACATTACAACTATTATATCAGAGAAAAAGGGTCCTATTTATGATGGTTTGCAATGAAAACAGTTTAACTGCAGTATAATCAGATTAGAATGAATAATGCGGAGATAGCATCTCTGTGGTTATGAAAGAAATATGTAAATTGGGCAAGTACTGTCAAATATATCATGAATGAAACCTGCTGAAAATCTGTGCGGCCTATTGCATGCATGGTAATTGCCTGTTAATCACACTTTTCTATATCGATGACTGAGTGCAAAATGGTTGTAACTGCCTAATTGTTTATAGGCAGTTACAACTGTTTCGCCCTGTGCCATTGATATAGCGAAAATCTTTGAACTTTCTTTATTTGAACCTTTCCCAAATAAGTTTTGGTGTCTTTGATAGCAAAGGCTTAGGAAAATTTTGTGGCAAAAGAAGAAAATGTGGGACACAATATTATCTGTGCTATTTTGTACTAACATTCTATCTTTATATAAGCATCTATTTTATTTTCAGCCGCAGCTCTTTGACTTTGAACAGTCAAATGTTGAGCTGTATAGGATCTATATAGGGTGAATCAAAATAGTTGCAATGATAAGAAAGAGTATAATTGAATAGAATGTTTGTTATCTGAAAGGTTATGTATAGGTAAGAGGCGACAGCCTCTTACCTACTTAGCGACATCGTTTTCATAATTTGTTCTTATTTCATATACCGGGGTGTTGAAAAAATGTGACCAAAAACATGTCATTCACACAACCAAAAGTTTCAAATTAAGAGTCATCTGTCATTGTCCTTTAGGAACTATTCTTTGAAGTCTGAATTTATCCTTCTCAACAATTTACTGTTCACATTAATACTTAAAACGACTTTGATTACAGAGGAAACACATTTGAATTTTCAAATGCTTGTCTTTGATATAAAAACATGTGACTGATACCAGAAGCCATAAGCAAATGACATTTCACAAGAAAATGACTTGGTCAGCCTTAAGAATTCAGTCAAAAGTTGAATATGTTCAGGAAAAGGTTTACTAAAACGAATAACTCTCAAAATGTTTACATCAAATGGGCTAATGTAAACAATGGCGGAACATTATTCTGAAAGATCAAATCAAATCTGTCAACTAGACCTGTCAAAAAATAAGAAGCAGGCAATATGAACTTTTGACAATTTCCCCAATAAGAGGCAAAATGTCGCTAAGACTAGAAAATTGTTCATAAAAAGAATTAGATACTGATTACTGGTATTTTATTCTTGACCCAGGATGTTTATTAGATAATTGTCCCATTGAGATGTTGATAAAGGAAAGTGTTTTGACTGAAATTATTCCTTCAGTTGAATCACTTCCCATTCATACTTATATGGGAAGAAATTAATAGCAAGAGTCCCTTGTAGGCCTTGGATGCCCTCCTGAAATAAAATGCAGAAAAATAAAATATTACATGGCAGACAGGCAAAAAGCATTTTCTTCTTAGGTCAATATTTCAATGGTGAAGTTTAGATTGCTAGCAGTCCAATCTGAAAATTGTCACACCAGTTAAATATCACTTGATGGCGGGTACATAATCCCTTTGAAAAAATGACTCCCAATCACTGCATTAATAATTGTGGTTGTTCTGTGAATGGTATGTAGACCATAATATAATTTCATTCAGAAACCAAAAGAGAAAGGCATGTTAAGAAAGGATCTTAGATTATGTCAAAGTGACTCAGGGCAAGGGTTTCTGATAGTTAGCAACATCAAAACTAGGGTTTATGTGTGAGAGCTAATAGTTATTAGCTCACCTGAGCACGAAGTGCTCGAGGGGAGCTATTGTGGTCACTCACCGTCCGTCCTCCGTCTGTCCGTCTGTCTGTCCATCTGTCTGTCCGTCTGTCCGTCCGTCAACAATTTCTTCAAACATCTTCTTCTCCAAAACTAACAAGCTAATTTTGACCAAACTTGGCAGGAATGTTCCTTGAGTGACCCTCCTCAAAACTTCTTCGCGGATTTTTGATTCGTCAAAAAATGTGGGGGTGGCAGGGCGGGGCTTATCGCTCTTAGAGAAATCCTAAGAAAATTCTTTAAAAATCAACCATTGTTCCAATTTGAAGCAAACTTGGCAGAATTGTTCCTTGAGTGACCGTTCTCAAAATTTGTTCTCAGATTTTTGATTCGTCAAAAAACGTGGCCGTGGCAGGGAGAAAGGAGCTTATCAGACTTAGAAAAATCATAAGAAAATTCTTTAAAAATCAACCATTGGGCCAATTTGAACCAGACTTTGCAGGGATGTGCCTTAAGCCATTCTTTTTAAAATTTGTTCACAAATATTTTCATTTGTAAAAAATTGTGGCCGTGGCAGGGAGAAAGGGGCTTATCAGACTTAGAGAAATCATAAGAAAATTCCTTAAAAATTAACCATTGGGCCTATTTGAAGCAGACTTTGCAGGAATGTTCTTTGAGTCTCTCTTTTCAAAATTGATTCACAAATTTTTACATTTGTCAAAAAATGAGGGCGTGGCAGGGAGGAAGGGGCTTATCAGCCTTAGAGAAATCCTAAGAAAATTCTTTAAAAATCAACCAATGGGCCAATTTGAACCAAACTTGGCAGAATTGTTCCTTGGGTGACTCTTTTCAAAAATTGTTCTCAATTTTTTATTCGTCAGAAAAAATTGGGCGTTGCTTATGGGACTTTTAGAAATCCTAAGAAATTTCTTTAAAAATCAACCGTTGGCCCAATTTGAAGCAAACTTTACAGAAATGTTCCTTGAGTGACCCTTTTCAAAATATGTTGGCAACTTTTGTATTGTTAAAAAAAAGTGGGCATGGCAGGGTGTGGCTTATCAGACTTAGAGAAATCATAAGAAAATTCTTTAAAAATCAAGCATAGGGTCAATTTTAAACAAATTTGGCAACTATGTTCCTTGAGTGACCCTTTTCAAAATTTGTTTGCAAATTTTTGATTCGTCAAAAAAAGTGGGCGCGTCTTAAACTTCTTTCAGGTGAGCGATATAGGGCCATTCTGGCCCTCTTGTTCTAAAATAGAAAGGCATGTTAGGGAAGGATGTTGTATCAAAGTTAAGTGAGTGCAGAAAACTCACTGTAGGCAGTCTGGTATTTGAGAAATTACATTGTTACATAGAGGGATTTAATCTGTTGCAGTCTGAGTTATGTACTTCAGCACAATTACTCTGGTTTGATCATGAAAATATTCATAGTAGTAACCCTTTCCCAAATAGTGACTCTGTCTGATGCACTTTGCTGTTCAATCATTGCAGAAGAGGAAGAATTTGTTGAATACTTTCCACCCTCGCTATGAGAATTTTCATTATGATAGATTTATTCATCTGTTCCGTCCAAAAGCTTGTCTGTGGAAATTAATAAATAACACTGATATAACATGTCTTTAACAGAAAGAGGTTTACCATTTCCGAAAAAGATAATGCTTACATTGTCTCTAAGTAAAAGCTGTTGCATGTCCTCAATGGAAAGGGAGAAAATATGCTGAGTCAGCATTTCCTTCTTGTACTTCAAGGTTTTGTAAACCAACAATTGTAATTATCAAAATGAGATATTATTTTGGAAAGGGTTGAATTAAAAGCATTTTTGATTTCAAACGATGTGTGAGACTGATGCATCTAAGTTTGTTGCAATTAATGAGAGTACCTGATAAATCACCCGTTATTTAACTCTCTCCCAAATAACCAAAAATCCATAAAATTTCCCAATTATAAATCTAGTCTGCAGACATCAAATTTAGGTGTGATAAAGATATGATTTTGTACAATATATCACAGAAAATATTAAGGCAATAGGAGTGAAATGCTGGTCATCTCACATTTCCAAAGCTTTTACTTTAGATACACAGAAACCAGATCTTGTTTGAGAAAGGATTTATAAATATGTAATTCAACTGCATTTCCATTATGAAACTGTAATCTTTTGCATCTGCTATTTAAAGCCATCTATTTGAGATACGAGCCTGATGGTTCAAGCATGATATATCTATCTCATCACACAACCTATCAGTAATACTGTAGGGTTTCTGATAGATTGATTGCGAAACAATTAAGCTATTTGTAATATTAACTACCAGCAAATATATCTGATGCACAGTTCTTAGTGACAAATATTCTTTATCTAATTATATTATTGCTTTAGCATGCACATATCCAGGTCGGTCCAGCAATACAATTTATCCATTTGGTCATCTGAAATGGCTTTGACATTTAAATAGTCTAAATTTTTGCTATTTGGAAAAGTGTTAAAAAGTCTTGATTAGGTTACAAAGTTGGGCATGGAAATTCTTTAGGTGTATTTAGATTTTATTGCTTTAATTGATGGAGCCTGTTTCTGGTCTTATGAACTTTAGAATTTATTAGAAACCTAGGTTATTTTACGTCTGGTAATTAAAAAGCTGGCATAGCATTACTGAAGCTGGTAAATTTAAATCGGACATGCTTTGATTTAAGTTAAGCATTTGATTGTGTGGAAGAATATTTTAACCCATTCCTAAACATTAACACTTTGTGATGTCCTTCCTGAAAAAGGTTGGAGAAAACACTGTGGAATATGAAGAAATTACTTTTGACAAGCTATTCACTCATTTCCCATAATGTTTTCTAACCAAAAACTAATAAGATGTTAAAATTTCATCAACTTGAATAGGTCATCTACAACAATTTTCCTAATGCATGTTTATTACTTCAACCATTTACAAAATAATTGTCTATCTTGACAATGATAGAGGAAAACATTTCAGGAAAAGAAGTGTTAATTCTCATAAAAGAATGATGTAACCAAAGTTCCTATTTAAAACATTTATGATAGAAACAATCTTGAATACCAACAGCATAGAAGTTTATTGATATCCAAAATGTTAATCTTTCTCATATACTATAAAGATTTGTATTTGGCATTTCTTATATCGTCGGTGTAAATGCAAAACCTCGTATGTCGATTCTGGAGATTTTCAAAGTACAAATTTGTGTGCCCAATTAAGACAATTCTTACAAGACTTACAGGTTTTGAGATATTTCCTCGGATCATTATTGATGACACATTATTTGAGAACAATATGTCCAAATTTCAATGGAAAACATTTCACTTTGGGAAAAGTTATTACACTTTCTTCCCTCCCCTTTAACATTTTCCAAACTCGAGATACAAGGTTTTGCATTTACAACGACGATATGGTCATTTATTGTTTTAAAAATGAGTCTTGTTTACTTCTTTCCCTGGCCCTGCATGGTTTCTCAAAAAAACTTAAGTACATACTCATGAGTACATGCTCAACTTCAATGGAATACTCTCCAACATTGAAGAGTATTCGATTGAAGTTCACATGGATTTCGTGTGATTTGAGTACGGTGCTCAGATTCATGAGTCTGAGAACATACTTAATTTTTTTCGAGAAACTTGGGCCTGTTTTTTACGATCCTTCAATTGACAAAAAAGCTTTGGAAAGCAACAAGGCATAAGAAGAAAATGTTGATAATCCTTTTGCCGAAATATTTTCTGCTCTATTTTACTCAAAATTTGTTGACGTCTATTTTGTCTTCTGCAGCAGCTTTCAAACTTGAACAATCTGAATCATTGTTGTTAGGGAAAGGGTTAAAATTAAAATGATAGTTTGCAATAAATCATTTTCTTATTTGGCTTTTAAACAACCCAAACCATGATGTGTATACTTGAGCCTACTCTCCAAAGCCGAGGCCTATATTGATTAAACCATCAAATATGACCTCTGCAGTTTTCGGTACGCCAACAGCCTATTTGGTCGTCATAATCTAATTATAGCACATCATTTGAATTATCAAATCAAAATCATTCAGTTTTATCTTGCATGATCATTACGTATACATTACGTCGCTTCTATTTTTGGCTGAAGCCGGTAACATTTAAATTATCGAATCAAAATCATTCAGTTTGATCTTGTTTGATTACGTATACATTACGTCGCTTCTATTTTTGGCTGAAGCCGGTAATTTGAAGCGTCAGCCAATGAAAGTTTGTATCAGCTTTTTAAATTGTTTTGTTGTGTATAGCCAACGATTGGATGCTGAAATCCCGCCAAGGCCCCGAGATTAGACGTGAAATGACCCCGCGAGAACAGAGCTCATTCTATCGAAATGGAATGTAGAGATAATGTGCTCTGTTCTTAAGAGAGTAACTTGAGCCATGCAAATTTAGTCATAGGCTTTTTCAAAATTCAACGTATTTCAAACGTTTAATGTTACAAAAGCTTAAAATAAAGTTTGTAAAGAAAGACAGAAGTAGAGAAAATGTGAGCTAACAAATATGTACAGACACCTTTGCAATTAATTTATTGATCAAATTTTAATTTTAAAATTTTACTTTAAAATTATAATACCATTGGTAAATACTGTATGAAATGATACCTATAGTAAATGCTATCTTAATTATTCCATCTTGAATGCACTTTAAATCACCACTACTATTCCCTTAAGCCTATAATGTTAAGTGACAGTAGAATGTATTTCTGGCAGGACTACTGTTTTATATACACCCACCTTCTCTCCACTATTTATATGTAAATTGCTTCAAATCACAGGGGATTTAGCTAAAAGCAGTGTATTCTGTTTCATTCCAACTAATATCTGTATTAAATTTTGATCATGGTCTACATAAATCTGTCCGTAGACTCTTTCTGTGCTCTTACTCAAGAACGTTCAACCTAGGATCATGAAATGTTACAGTTGTTGCCCTTGTCCCAAGGAGGTCCTCTATTATGTTTTTGAGTTACATAGGTCAAAAACGCGAGATGACAATTGGACTTTGATTAAAATCCATTTTCATGCTCTAACTCAAGAACCATTTTAGCTAGGATCATGAAACTGATTTCACAGTTGTTACCCTTGACCCAAGGAGGTGTATTTTTGTGTTTGGGTCCCAAGGTCAAAGGTCAAGGGCACAACTGCAATTCGTTTAAAATCTTTTTCTATGCTCTAACTCAAAAATCATCTGACCTAGGACCATGAAAGTTTATACAGTTGTTGCCCTTGATCCAAGGAGGTGCCCTATTGTTTTTTGGTCACAAAGGTCAAAATCACAACTGGACTTTGTTTAAAATCTGTTGCAGTGTTTTAACTCAAGAACGATTTCATCTTTTAGCACTTTTCAGTGACAAGGCATCACATTCAAAGGTGAAATTTGGTACAATATTGTTGCAGATTCTCCACTGGCTGTAACATCAGTGGGTTATTGTTGTTGTCAACATTATATAGGGCCTAATAACTTCTGAAATTCAGGGAAAAGTTGATGCATGAGATGCAAATAGATGCAAACTCCTGTACTTAATTGCATCAGCAGATAGAAGCAGTGGGTGTTTACTAAATACAGAGTTTGTCAATCAGCACCTCACTAGGCCCTCCTCTATCAAGTCCTGCATAGACACAATTTATTTGTATGTGCATCATAAAATTCATTATTTAAATGGTAGAAAAAAGGAACTGAATATAAGCAGTTAGTGGGTGTTTCAAAGCAAACTTTATTGTCATTTCACTAGGCTATCTTTTATCTGGAATATGCTATGTATCAGACAAGTGCGTAAGTGCAGCACAAAATGCCACAAGCATTACCAAAATATATGTTCTTGTATTACAGACGAATGTAGGACGTTTTGGCCACGGACGGTTTGGCCAGGACGTTTTAGTCACGGACGTTTTGGCCACAATATATTTCAAAGTAGGACCTTTTGGCCAAATAGAAATTAAATTGAAATATTAATAATTGAGACCATTTATTCTTATTTTTTCTTCATAATGAACTTATATCAATTTTCAAAAGTGCAATTAAAAAATGATAAAAAATTATGTAAATTTAATTTGTTCAATTCCTTTTTTCCTTATTTTTAGCTCACCTGAGCACGAAGTTCTCAAGGTGAGCTATTGTGGTCGCTTTTTGTCCGTCGTCCGTCCGTCCGTTCATCTGTCCGTCCATCTGTCCGTCCAATTTCTTTCAACATCTTCTCCTCCTAAACCATCGGACCAATTTTAACCAAACTTGGCAGGAATGTTCCTTGTGTGACACTTTTCAAAACTTGTTCATGAATTTTTGATATGTCAAAAAATGTGGGCATGGCAGGCAGAAAGGGGCTTATCAGACTAGAAATCATAAGAAAATTCTTTAAAAATCAACCATTGGGCCCAATTGAACCAAACTCTGCAGGAATATTCTTTGAGTCACTCTTTTCAAAATTTGTTCACAAATTTTTCTATTTTTCAAAAAATGTGGCCGTGGCAGGGAGAAAGGGGCTTATTAGACTTAGAGAAATCATTAGAAAATTCTTTAAAAATCAACCATTGGGCCAATTTGAACCATACTTTGCAGGAATGTGCCTTGAGTCATTCTTGTCAAAATTTGTTCACAAATTTTTTCATTTGTCAAAATTGTGGCCATGGCAGGGAAAAAGGGGCTTATCAGACTTGGAGAAATCATAAGAAAATTCTTAAAAAATCAACCATTGGGCCAATTTGAACCATACTTGGCAGGAATGTGCCTTAAGTCATTTTTTTCAAAAAATTTTCAGAAATTTTACATTTGAAAAAAAAAAACATGGCCGTGGCAGGGATAAAGGGGCTTATTAGACTTAGAGAAATCATAAGAAAATTCTTTAAAAATCAACCATTGGGCCAATTTGAAGCAGACCTTGCAGGAATGTGCCTTGAGTCATTCTTTTCAAAATTTGACCACAAATCTTTTTATTTGTAAAAAATTGTGGCCTTGGCAGGGAGAAAGGGGCTTATCAGACTTGGAGAAATCATAAGAAAATTCTTTAAAAAACAACCAATCGGCCAATTTTAAGCAGACTTTGCAGGAATGTTCTTTGAATCTCTCTTTTCAAAATTTGTTCACAGTTTTTTTCATTTGTAAAAAACTGTGACTGCGGCAGGGAGAAAGGGGTTTATTAGACTTAGAGAAATCATAAGAAAATTCTTTAAAAATCAACCATTGTGCCCAATTGGAGCAGACTTTGCTGGAAGGTTCCTTGAGTGACCCATCTCAAAACTTTTTCGCGGATTTTTGATTCGTCAAAAAATGTGGATGTGGCAGGGAGGAAGGGGCTTATCGGACTTAAAGAAATCATAAGAAAATTCTTTAAAAATCAACCATTGTGCCCAATTAAACCAGACTTTACTGGAATGTTCCTTGAGTTACTCTTTTCAAAATGTGTTCACAAATTTTTCCATTGGTCAAAAAATGTGGGCATGGCAGGGAGGAAGGGCTTATCAGACATGGAGAAATCATAAGAAAATTCTTTAAAAATAAACCATTGGGCCAATTTTCTATTTCCCTTATCTGTTGCTCTCAGGCTGGCCCCATGTTTATCTTATGTAAACAAATAAGGGATTAGCTTTAGCTTATCAGATGGTAATCTTTCACTAAATTCTATCAATCACATACAAAATCTTGTTAATTGAGCCTATCATAAATGATCAATCTCTAACAGATCAGTATGCTTTGAAAATTAGCCCTATGTTGTATATTGCGAAATCATGAAATAATTGTTGAAAATATACTAACTCAACAATTGTGCTAATTCATACCCAACCTTACAGGATCGATTGGAACAAAATTATTTCTTAATTGTTTCCAAACAGAAAGTCCTTATAAGTTTCATGCCTTTGAATTTGACAAAATTGCCATTATCACTCTTGTCATCTTGATTCAGGTGAGCGATTTAGGACCATCATGGTCCTCTTGTTTTTTTTTTGGCCAAAAGGTCCTATCTTGTAAAATATTGTGGCCAAAACGTCTGTGGCCAAAACGTCCTGGCCAAAACGTCCGTGGCCAAAACATCCGTCCACCATTACAGACTCCCAAAATACAAAGTGGATCAGCAAGAGAACAAGAGCAGATAATGGGTGTTTCTATACAGGTTTTATTTGTCACTCAATACTTCACTAGACTATCCTCTATCCTGAAGTAACCACTCATCAGACAAATTTGTATGTGCAGCACATAATTTAATGCTGACTTGTGAATCTAATCACTTCATGCCTAGACGATTTCTCACTGACTTCCATTCATTCAGAATCAATGACTGTGTGATAGAGCCCTGAGTTGTAGGCGTAAATTTGTAAATTGAGACATCATTGCATTTTTTCCCCAATTGATTTTCCATAGTTGGCTTTCATTGCTTGATCTTGTCAAAATTGAAAATGCACTCTCTTTAAAACAAGGCTTGTTCCTGGTCTGGTTGATGGCTGGTAGTAGTTATAATATTGCTCTCTTAAGGTATATGACCCATCATTAAAAACACCACTTTCTAGCCACGGGACATGCATCAAATTACTCACACTTGTAAATACACTTCAAATAAGTTGATTCACCTTTCCAGATTTCAAGATTATGCTTCAAGAAGAAAATAATTTACAAATATCTTTTTACTCTATATTCATAAGCAAGGGAAGTATGTTATAACATTTTTATTTCGGGGGAGCATATAATCGCCACGCTGTCCGTCCGTCCGTGTGTCTGTCCGTCCGTCCGTCCACAGCCATATCTCAGCAACCCTTGGACCAAATTCAATTAAACTTCACATGTGAACTCCGTGGGTCAATACCTAGGGATCCTTTTCTCCGATTGTAAATTTAAGGCTGCATCATGGAAAAAGGGGCCTTAGTGTAAAAATTAGTTTTTCTCTTATTTCTCTTCATCTAATGGGCAGAATTTAATGAAATTTTGTGCTTATGTAATAAATAGGATGTTCTAGACCATATTCTGGCCGCGGCCTTAGGGCAGTTGGTAGCGCATCTGACCCTCATTCGATAGGTCCCGGGTTCGATACCCGGCCGCGGCAAATACCCTTTCTGACAAAATTGTCACTAACCAATGGGTTTGAAATCGTTAACCTAAGTGAGCGAGCAGCTGGAGGCTTGGTAAGGATGTTGTGGTAGTACTGGTTTGAGAAACAACAGGAATCCATGGGTAGGTGCTCCAGCCGCCACGATATAACCTGGTAGTTGAAAACGGCGTAAAACCCCGAAACTCAAACTCTAGACCATATTCTATGAATAATGTGTGTACAAAAAAGCTGTCATGGGAAAAGGGGCTTAATGTATGATAGGTTTTAATTTTTGACAAAAACATATTCGGGGAGCATAATCCGTCTGTGACAGCTCTTATTGTCAAATATTTCCATAAGTATGCATTAATTCAAAATTCTAAACCGTTCAAAATGCTTATGTTTGTATTTAGAATGGCAATATAAGGCAGTTTAGGATTTATTGGCACTTGTCAAATTTCGCCTCTGGCTCTTTGGTGCCAATGATGGGTTGTATATGTTAAGGTAGAATACCAGTAATGTTGCCATTTTGAGATTCATAAAACATTGTTTTTTTTTACGAGCGGCGTCATTATGTTTCCGAACCTATTCGGATGCGGTCGTAAACATTCGGTGGTGGAGAGTTCCACTGTCAAATATTTTTTATCGCATTCAAATAATTCTGACGTTGCGTGAATCCTCATTATGGGTATTCTACTTTAAAGGCAGATTGTAACAGAATGATCTAAGTTTAAGGAACACCACTAGGATGCGCCATCTGTCTTATGAGGGAATGGAACCACACTGAGATTGTTTGTCTGTTTTCATATTTTGTGTGGTACATTTAGACTTTATTGAATGTGACTGACACTAAATGTTAGCTGGCAATGCTAATGCTGCAATAAATGCCTTCACTTATTTGACAGAACAGGGGGATACTTTTTTATGGCTATGAAACACCAGGAGTTATTATTGTGAATCTCCTGTTCAAATCGATCATTTCCAAAACATCACTGTTTTGGACGAGAAAAATTTAAAGGAATTGACGCCAACAAATTAGTATGAATCTGTGTATAAAATGTCTACAATAAACAAAGAAAATTTTGAAGGAAAAGCAATGAAAAGGAGGAATTCAAAATTAAAGACAGGTCCCATTTGAATGATCTAAAATGTTGCAACTTGCAATCAATATCAGTTACAGTAATGAATTAAATTGCTTTGAACTGGAAGGAAAAGTTGAATTAACTTCTGCAGAATTTATCATTGAAACCACATGAACTGCACATGAATTGCAGTTTAACTGCGGAATGCACTTACTTTGATGCTGGAAACATTTGCTTGAAATGCAATATATTAATGATATCATTGTTCACATTCTGTGGATGCTTGTCTAGCATCAAAATTAGAACAAATGTTTATTTTGTTATTCACTGATCAACAGCCTTGCCAAATTTTATAGGATTTCTGACAGAGAATAGTTTTGGGAATCATGAAAAAATAGCTGATAATCAGCCTTTGGGAAAGGGTTAAAGCTGCGTTCCCATTGCCGACCAAATCAACTTGATCGCCTAAATGTCCGGATCAAACCAGATTAAACTCGATCAAATATATTTACATTATTTCTTCTTTCTTTCTTGTCAATTAATTCCCGATCATTTTTGCTGACCATGCACTATCATCCGGATCACTCTTGCCGACCAAGCTTGATCAGTGCTCGATCGCTTGATCGAGTTTGATCGAGTTGATTTGGTCGGCAATGGGAACGCGCCTTAAGGTAGATGTCTGTTAATACTGAATAATTATGATTTTTTCATTTCATACCAGTTCTACCTGTGACAACACCCTAAACGAGCTTCCAGCTGCTTGCCCACATACTTAACAATGTCAAACCATTGGTGGGTGACATTTTTGTCTGGAAGGATATTTGCCGGGGCTGTCATCGGACAGCTCTTGTTTTTATAATACAGTCAAATCTCTTTATGTTGAATGTCCCTAAGACGAAGTTCTCCCTACGTCGAAGTAATTTTCAAGTCCCGATTTTATTGCTCTTTATTTCTATGTATTTCAACCTCTATATGTCGTTTTCTCATGCTCGAACTTTATCCTTACGTCGAACCAATTTCAAAGTCCAATCACCTATATTTGCACGCATTCACACCCCTATACGACGAACATCCAACTGACAGGGTGACAATTGAAATCAAGTCAGTTTTTCACACCTTTTGACTCGTTAAACACAAGTTTATCTACCTTTATCGAATATTAACCGTTACCTGACTGTCTTTATTTCTGTGGTGTAATTGGAAAACCTCGTACCTATAGCTTAATTAAAGCTGTAGATACGAGGTTTTGCAATAACACCGACGAATTGTTTGATTCAGAGTTGAGACTGAATAAGTTTTTGGTTTGAAATAAAAAAAAAAAGTGGGGAATTGATTCTTAATTATATTTATTAGTGAATAAAAAACATGTAAAAGCAAAGTTTTCGTATAATATATTCAATTAATTCAACAATACAAATCAAGTTCATGTTTGTGTTTTTCCCTGCTATTTTGCGACCAATTGTGGTCGTACTTACATAATATGTAAGACCAAAGATGGCCGCTCATCTCATTGTCCTGAATATCTCTTCGTCGAACATTCTATACGTCGAAGTTTTCTTGTAGGTCCCCCGAAGTTCGACATAGAGAGATTTGACTGTATTAAAATTTAACTGGAAACCATTTCCTATACATGCATACGTGCAGCAGCTATGTGTATACACTGGCATTTCCAATACCACTGCCAGTTTTGTTATCACTGGTATTCCACTGGAATGCCAATGTCAATGGCACTCAGCAGTGGTATACCAGCGAAAGACATTACAAATACCAGTGGAATACCACTGACCACTTTGATTCCACTGGTATACCAGTGGCTTTCGACTGGTATTTTAAATGCCAGTGTTATTCAATGGTATTCCAGTGGTATTCCACTGACATTTTCTGTGGGGAAGAATTGTAATACCAACTTTAGAATCAGTCAGAGAAATAAAATAACAAAACTAACAATAGCCTCTAAGTGTCCTTCAGATTCGTCCATATTGTTTTGGGCGGATAAACACATGCAAATCGTTGTGTACATTCTCAAACTAGTAAAACTGGTTTTTAAACGCGCATTTAAACATGAAGTATCTGTACCTTGTATTCGTGAAAAACGTTCCTCGCTTTGTCTGAGTTCCCCACCAGTGCATTTGAATGATCTAAAATGTTGCAACTTGCAATCAATATCAGTTACAGTAATGAATTAAATTGCTTTGAACTGGAAGGAAAAGTTGAATTAACTTCTGCAGAATTTATCATTGAAACCACATGAAATGCACATGATTGCAGTTTAAGTGTGGAATGCACTTACTTTGATGCTGGAAACATTTGCTTGAAATGCAATATATTAATGATATCATTGTTCACATTCTGTGGATGATTGTCTTGCAACAAAATTAGAATGAATGTTTATTTTTTAATTCACTGATCAGCAGCCTTGCCAAATTTAATAGGATTTCTGACAGAGAATAGTTTGGGGAATCATGAAAAAAGAGCTGATAATCAGCCTTTGGGAAAGGGTCAAAGCCACGTTCCCATTGCCGACCAAATCAACATGATCAACTTGATCGCCTAAATTCCCGGATCAAACCAGATTAAACTCGATCAAATATATTTCCATGATTTCTTCTTTCTTTCTTGCCAATTAATTTCCGATCATTTTTGCTGACCATGCACGATCATCCGGATAACTCTTGCCGACTAAGCTTTATCAGTACTCGATCGCTTGACACTCGTTCTCAGAATAGGACGTCGATTTCTGAAAAAGGCTGTCTTCGCTATTAAAAAATATATAAAAAATAGAAAATCATCAATAGTTCAAAATAAGTTTGCATACCTTGAAAATAATCTATTGTACAAATAAAAAATGGGTAAAACTCATCATAGTCTACAACTTTATGGATTTGGGTAATCCATGTTTATACCAAGGGGTCGGTTTTTCGCCTGTCCCCGAGCTGTTCGTTGTTGATTTGAAGCTTTTATGGGCAAGTTGGCAAAATGCAATACAAAAAAGATATTTTCGAAACTGATAAATGGATATGTGCCAACGTAAAAATAAGCAATATTTCACTAATTGAGGTAAGAAGAAAAAAATATCCGCAATAATATTTTGTCCCCGAATTTAGGTAATCTACGTTAAGCATCATTTAGAAAAATAATAAATAATTCAAGAACTCCTTTAAATCAATGATTATCAACGAAATTAACATCTTAAACAAGCATTTGAATAATCAGACTGCAATATAGACACACATGTGTTCCATGTTTTGTTTAAAAACACAATAATGCAACCAAGGTAAGACCGTTGTTTTAAGCTTGTAATTTACGTTAGTGACATTTTCTCCATACTAGAAGAAATAGAAAAATAACCAATATAGTAGGAAGTAGGATTGAATTTGAGAAGGAAATAGCGCTAATAAATTACTCTTTCATATCTTTTCCGAATTGTCAATCGAGAAAAGTTTCCTATGCAGTAATTTACGTTATGTAAGCTACGTTAGTGAAAAACACGAAATTCGCTGTTTTGAGCCCGATAGAGAGATTTATTGGTTGTCAAACTCTAGGATATACATACAGAGTCTGAAAAAATCATGTTCCTTGTTTCATTGTCCAACATGTCAGTCTCGTGGAGTGTCATTAGAAGTATGTGACGGGTGGCAGAATTCGGGGTAAGTTACATGTTTTTAAAGAATTTCCACAATTTCTTTACGGTTTTATAAATTTTCATACTATGAAGGATATATTGATACAAAAACTGTATAAGATGTTTTCCAAATTGTTACAACAGACCTAATTAAAGCACACTTATTGACACAAACTTTGAATTCGTGTTTAGAATTCATGACTTACCCTCTAATATTTATAGTCCATCATTACAGAAACCTAAATGTAATCCTTAAAGAAATGTGAATTTTTTTCCAATTTAAAAGCACAACAATTGTCTGAAATGTTTTAATAGTAATTTCACTCAAAAGATTGAATTGATCTGTTGTGCAAAAAGGCGATAACGTAGCTTTCAAAAATGGATATATATCTGCTCTAAAGCTCTACCGGTATATCTTTAAGATATCATAGCATGTAAACCGATGTTATTATGAGCTTAAGATGCCGAATTTTCAAATCTACTCGCATAGATATTTATTTTCCGCGTTGAATCAAAGTAATTTAACTAGATATCTTAACGTAGATTACCAAAGTAAATAACGTAGATTACAAATCAAATTTTACGTTTTAAAAGTGGCACATTGCACAGGTAACATTAACTCTTACTGATTTTTCACTGTTTTGATGCCCTTGAACGAAACGGTTTGAGAAAATACTAAAACAAAAGACAAAAAATGCTGATACTCAGTTTTTTCTATCTCTTTGAATAATTATTTTCTAAGCTATATTTCACATTAATTCATTCAATGTCAACAACCATTTAATCATCAACAGAATTGTTTGAATTGCAAGGCTGAGTGTTTGCTGTTTGAGAAATTGTCCCTGTTGACCAGCTGTTAGTTAAGCTTGATTGAATTGTGCGCAGAATCATTCAACCATGTGCCATGGGTCGAGGCTGTCACAGATACACTATTCTTGGAGAGTGCATTGGATAATAAATTTAGACACTTAAATGTTCTGCTTCATTGTGTACATTGATATGGATGCGTTCGTTTCTTTCTTTCATTCTTTTTGATAGTTTGAAAACAGTATTCATTACAAAAATAAAGATCCGCACAAATTTGACTTTTGCATCACAGAGCCTTTATAATTATTACATTCATTAAAAAAATACTAAATAATGTAACACACGCATTCTGAATATGGATAATAAAAGGAAATTTTAGACTGGTCTAAATTTAAACCCAAATTTGAAGGTGAAACAATGTTACTCAAACCAGACAGTGTGTTATTCATAACATAGAAACTTTTCGGGAAAAGGAGAAAATGCTTACTATTGGCATTTTCTTTTCCGTATCTATTTCTTGCTTTCCATTCTAGAGGGTAATCAGAACCAGGACTTCGGAGGAAAGGGGTATTATTCTTGGTGTATGATACCCTTTCTTTTCGCTTGTGCACATCTAAGATTGTTTCGAAAATTTACAAGGATCTTTTAGAAAAATCATTACACCTATTCAATAAAAGGTTTTGATATTCAGAAAAGAATCATGAAAGTAAAAACCATGGCGTGGAGAATTTCAGTCTATAATTTCAAATTTGTTACTGTTCTTGTTACTGTCTACGGTAAATATAGATTCCCTCAGAGAATTTTACATTCATAAATGTCCGAAAACTTCTTCACAAATATTTTTAGCATATTTATAGTCTTTTCCTCGCCCCCCCCTACGGTTTGTTAAGCTCAAATTAGTCATTTACAATTTAGTGTAATCTACTCTATGTCGTGATTTAATCTACGTTATGACGAGGACAGGCAATTTTGAAAGTAAAATTTCGCAAACAAGCACAAAGAATAGATACTTTTTATATCTGTGTAAATAGTAAATTACATTTATTACAGGATTACAGTTGTAGATCGACAACTTGATAATTTTTTATCTACTTTTATTTGTAGTTTTGAAAGAATGAGTATTTTCACCGTCGACAGATCTATCAAAATGACTATTTAAAAACTGAGAATGGGAATTCAGGATAAAAAATAACAAACTTTTTCAGTTAGAATATCAAGAAATATGATAAAATCATTTCTTACAGTTAAAGGTAAAATAATCCGTAAAATATTGCCAATTATTAACTCATAACGCAGATTACACTTAATTTATACCAGAGTTAAGAAAAGTATTGCAAAAAATAAAAATCGCTGTATTTGAGTACTGATATTTCGCATTATTGTTCATAAATGTTTGTTCTACGGAATTAAAAAGAAAAACAACGGTTTCGAAGAAGTTCATTTTTGCTCAATTTGCAAATTGAAATCGACGTCCTATTCTGAGAACGAGTGTTGATCGAGTTTGATTGAGTTGATTTGGTCGGCAATGGGAACGCGCCTTAAGGTAGATGTCTGTTAATACTGAAAAATTATGATTTTTTCATCTCATACCAGTTCTACCTGGACAACACCCTAAATGAGCTTCCAGCTGCTTGCCCACATACTTAACAATTATCAAACCATTGGTGGGTGACATTTTTGTCCGGAAGGATATTTGCCGGGGCTGGGGATTGAACCCAGGACCTTTCCAGTGATAGACCGATTCGCTACCAACTGAACTATTGCTGCAGCCTTGTAGTCAGACAGAATGCATTGATTAATGGCTTCAAGTAGCATATGCCTTTAACGCTTTCACAAACTGTCAAAGTTTAGACTGTTCCAAATGGAAAGTTGTTCCAGACAACGAGATTAATGTTTAAAAAAAAGGATATATGTAAAGTAAAGCTTGGAAAAAAGTTTGGTGAAAGGAGAAAATGCTGGTCGTAGGCATTTTCTTCTCTTGCATCAATGATTTCCCAAACTACACAGTTTCATCAGGTATGTGAAATCCATGTCATATTCAGGAAAGGGTTAATCCATTTTAAAATCTGTTTCTTCTGAAATTTATGTACTCTTTCTTTTGATTTTTTGGAGCAAAAACTATTCTGGTTCTTATGTGAATAAAAAAGAAAAACCTTGCAAGAATTTGTAATCTGCACCTAAAAATGAAAAGTGAGCTATAGGATAGATTAATGATTTCAGTTTTTAGAACAGACAGTTATTTTACTTTTTAAAACCTTTTCAACAGTTTATAGATTAACAGTCTCTCCCAAACATTATCTGGTGTAGATGTTTATCGGATTAGAGTAAGTTCAGATATCATTGGATGAAAAGAAAAATTGCTGATATATAACCAGCATTTCTCCTTTTCTCTCAATGCATTCATTGCTACAAGGTAAATGCTGTGTACATCCAGAGTTACGTATTTTGTCATGATCTGTAACTTCTTTCAGATTCAAAGTGCCTGAAATTTTGTTGTTTTGGAAAAGGTTAAATTCTGATGGTTCTTTTAGACCACCCAGTGTTTTAGGTGTGAAGATTAGAGATTGAATATGATTAATTAACTCTGTCTAGTAAGATGTAATCAAATCTATGTCTGCAATATATAATAAGATATATAAATGGGTTGTTGATACACCGCTTTTTAATTTGCAAAATATATATTGCATTGATCATCAAACCTCAAGTTTTTGGTACTCATTTGAATTGTCTGTCTCATTGAGATTGATTTACACTAATATTACGTCATAAAACTAGCGATTATGACATCAACATAATTTTTTGGGTTCCCACGACATTGACGTTCCCGCACACTGTAAGATGTCATATTTAAGGTAGAATACGCCTAATGGCAACTTTAGAAATTGGGGTGACAAACACTTCTGCCTGATAGTACATTACATTAGACATATATACTCGGCAAAACTGCTAACGCATCACTCAGATCTTTGTTAATATTTTTTTAACGAATCTACAGAATACCTTCAAAATTTGCACATGCTGACTACCACCATTTGATAAGAGATCTATGAAATTTCATAGTAAATGTTACAGTTTCTTGTAAAATATTGAACTTTTAATAAGGACACCCTTAATTCTAAAATTCATAAAGTCTGAAATTTGATTAAAATGGAAAATTCACGCATAACTTTCAAACCTTTTGCATTGGCTGAAAGAGTTTCTGTTTTTAAAAGTTACCCTTCAAAAAACAAACCGACGGCTTTAACATTTTTATGGGCGCGTAATGTATTCCCACAGAGGCATTGTTACATCACTGGTGCCGTTGGTGTCATTGATGGCGTCGACGGCGACGTAGGTTACGTAGACAAAAACGTATCGGTCTATATCTTATGAACTGTATAAGATGCAGTCTTGATATTTCACACATAGACAGGCCCTAACAAGACCTTTCACCTGACACTTTAAAATTTGACCTTGTGACCTTGACCTTGAAAAATTGACATTTTCTTTCAAAAAGGTGCCTCTATGGGAGCTACGTTGTCCCGGAACAGCCCTTGTTATGTTAGATAGAAAATTGATTTTTTCAGACTTTAATTTTACAATAAACCAGCTTTCAAAATCAAGTCAAACAAAAATGATGAAAAATATCACAAGTTACAGGAGCCGAAAAACTGTTTTGGCCCCCCCTTTGGTATGACGCGGTCACATAAGAAAGAAAACTTAGAAATAGTTTTATGAATGTGTGCAGGAACTTGTGGGATAAATATTTGCCAAATTATAGATCTAAATCTTTGACAATAAAGAAGTTATGAAATTTTAAAAAGTGATGCGTTAGCTCTTTTGCTGAGTATATATGTGCAATATGACAGAAATTCGTCCAGAGGTTTACTAGAAACTTGATTTTCCCTTATCCCACCCAAACTTGCAAAATTCAAATATGGCGGCCGCCACTCAAAGCAAAAAAGTATCTGAATTTTGGAAATAAACACATTAAATGTGTTTAGATTTTGGTTTTTATTATCAAAAACATGTTTACCCATCGTCTGATGTGAAATGATATGACCTTTGTGCGCACATGAGAGATATTTTGTTAAATTACTGCGTGCTTATTTAAAAATAAAGCCTCTTTATTTCCTAGTTTGAAATTTATGCCTCTGAAACAAATGTTGACAGTGCCAGAAATAAGTTCGCGCACTCTCTAAAACCGATATCAAAATTATTCTTATATGTGTAAGAACACGATAAAATCCACATATGTACATTTTATCCGTCAAAAATTGAAAATATATAAAGGTAATTCTTAGTACCCTCATGCTTTCGAACGCACTATTTCTTTCCCAAAAGACGTCAATGCCCCAAATGAAGGGTACCGTAGCCCATATCTAATTATAAGCTTATAACTAAAACCCAAACGTTGTATTAGACTTTCAGAAGTTGGCAAATGATAACATATCAGTTGTGATTTCGTATGACTTTCACCATTTTAACCCTTTACCTAGTAACCAATTGAACATCGCTATTTGTAAAAAGTAATGCAAATTCTAAAGACAAAATTGTACTTAATCTTTTTATAGTTTATAACAGCTTCCTTATACCACTTCTTCTGGATTGCATATTCAATCTAAGGACTTAAATGGAAAAAGAATCTAAAAGAAAGGATCAAATCAGGGATCAAACCACGTTACAATTAACTGACAACGAGTTTGCACATTTAAATAAGAAGTGATGACAATCGAGTGCGAAAGTCTGAATAATGATGATCTGATCCACGCGTCGTTCTCAAACGATAGGCGTTTGATAACCACATCATAGATTTCATTAGAATACATGTATGTGTCTATTACAGTAGGGTTTCTCGTTATATTGAGCCAACCAGCACCAAGTGAAGAAACGAGTATTATACATACTACAATTAGTTTCCTAAATAGGCAGTTTCATTAAAATCAAAGTTTCTAATCACTTACAAACTGATGATATCAATCAAAATCATATAAAATTACACGGAAAATGTCTCTGAAAAATTGCTGTTAAACGGAGAATCATACCAGAAAAAGATATTCGGGGTGTATTCGGGGAATTTCATCTACAAAGGGAAGTAATATTTAGCAATACTGTTGCTATATTTTGCAATACTGTTGCTAAAAATAGATACGGAAATTGTCGACATGTGTCGAAAATGTACGACAATAGTAAATATCCATTAGAATTATTCTACCTTAAGCTTTCTTAATAATCTTACTTTTAGGGCTTGGACCAAAACAGCTAACTCTCGAACCTGTAACTTGGTCAGTATATTTAAGGTCTTGTTTAGAAAAGATTTGATCTGATCCGATTGTTGTTTTACTTCGGTAACAAAATCATGCGGACACATTTTCGCCCGTATTTAGGCTTTGCCTACTTTCATATAAGTCCATTAAGTGATTAATAGTTATTTCCTATCAAATTTTGAATCTTTATGTCATAGAAGCTAAAGAAGAATTCAATAGATATGATCAGAGTAAGGCACTGACAAAACCCAAACACAAAGCTGATACTTTGGGTAGAAAACATTGTGGGAAATGAAGAAATTGCTTGTCACAAGCAATTTCTTCATTTTCCAGAATGTTTTTCAAAGCCTTTATCCTGTGGGGCGTCAAAATTTTAATGACAATACTCATTTGAAAGCCTCAAATCTTTTTTTTTTTGCCTTCATATAATATTTTCTACCCTATTGAAAAAAAATTACATTTGATATTGCATACCCTGTGTGTAACACATTTTAATTTTAAATTTGGAAATAACATGGCATGCAAATGTTTCAAATAAAAGATTTTGTATGGTATGCATTTTATCAACTGTGGGTGCATATTACATCGAAACCTGCATTAAAATGTGCATGGAACACTTGAAATGCGCAAGCTGTCTGCATAGCATCATATAAATGCAGAGGTGGCAATTGTACGCTCTCTGTTTATTTTACTGGTAATACAATATAACATCACTGGAATTCCAACTCCCTTTCTTCATGGTTCTTAAGTGCCGGTTCAGATAAAAATCATGCAGGTGACTCCACATGGGGGTCAACGGATTTCGCTGAATTTTGGTTTACAACGACACATTGGTGTAAAAACATGAAAAATGATAATATTTCTGAAAATAGGAAATTCCTGTTTCCATAGCAACAGAAATAAGAATTTATGCAAAATGACCACAAAATTTGCTTTAAATTGTTAATTTTCAAATAATTATTACACAAATCAGGTAATAGTTGTGGAGAATCAAATGAGGCAGCAAGAAACTTCACTTACAGCTCTAGATTTTTCATTCCAAAAATGCAACAAACCCTAAACCATAACGTTGCCATGACAACTGATATCATACCACTAACGCCCTAAATTTGAATTATGCATTTTTGCCAGTTTTCAGATCAATTTATCTCAAATGCAGCAGATTGATATAGACAAACCATTACATCACACTTATACAGCAACTATTGTACAACATGATTCAAGAAAAAAAACCTTATGCAAAATCACATCCCTGGTTGCTATAGCAACAATTTTAATATCACCGTAGGAAAAATAGCTAAAATATGCAAATTTAGTGTTTTTTAGATCAATTTTAAGCTGCTTTTGAAATAAATTGTATCTAATTTGTTACATTGCACACATAAAACACTAGTGGGCTTACATTATTTGACAATAAAAATTAAAGATTTAGCTTAATCCTGGTTGGCATGACAACCAACATCATACAACTAAGAACCGAAACATAATATTTGCATTTTTGGCCAGTTTTGAGATCAATTTATCTCAAATGCAGCAGATTGATATAGACAAACCATTACATCACACTTATACAGCAACTATTGTATAACCTGATTCAAGAAAAAAAACTTATGCAAAATCACATCCCTGGTTGCTATAGCAACAATTTTAATATCACCGTAGGAAAAATAGCTAAAATATGCAAATTAAGTGTTTTTTAGATCAATTTTAAGCTGCTTTTGAAAAAAATGTATCTAATTTGTTACATTGCACAAATAAATCACTAATGGGTTTTCATTATTTGAAAACAAAATATAAAGATTCAGCTTAAACCTGGTTGGCATGGCAACCAATACTGTACAACAAAGGAGCAAAAAGTTAAATTTTGCATTTTTGCCACTTTTGAGATCAATTTATCTCAAATGCGGCAGATTGATATAGACAAACCATTACATCACACTTATACAGCAACTATTGTACAACATGATTCAAGAAAGAAAACCTTATGCAAAATCACATCCTTGGTTGCTATAGCAACAACTATAATACCACTGTAGGAAATATAGCTAAAAAGGCAAATTAAGTGTTTTTTAGATCAATTTTAAGTTGTTTTCAAAATGGAATATATCCAGTTTGTTAAATTGCACAAATAAAACACTTCTAGGCTTTCATTATTTGACAAGAAAATATAAAGATTCAGCTTGAACCTGGTTGGTATGGCAACCAATACTTTACAACAAAGGAGCAAAGAGTAAATTTTGCATTTTTGGCCAGTTTTAAGGTCAATTTATCTCAAATGCAGCAGATTGGTATAGACAAACCATAACATCACACTTAGACAGCAACTATAGTATAACATGACTCAAGAAAAAAACTTTATGCAAAGGCATTAACCTGGTTGCTATAGCAACAACTTTAATATCACTGTAGGAAAAATAGCTAAAATGTACAAATTAAGAGTTTTTTAGATAAATTTTAAGTTGTTTTCAAAATGGAATGTATCTAGTTAGTTACATTGCACAAATAAAACCCTTCTGGGCTTTCATTATTTGACACGAAAATATAAAGATTCACCTAAAACCTGGTTGGCATGGCAACTGATACTGTATGATTAAGAAGCGAAGTGTAATATTTGCTTTTTTGGCCAGTTTTGAGGTCAATTTATCGCAAATGCAGTAGATTGATATAGACAAACCATAACATCACATTTAAATGACAACTATTGTTTAACATAATTCAAGAATAAAACTCTATGCAAACACAACTTATGGTCATACATGTTTTGACCAAGTTTGCTTAAGATTGGTCAATATTTGTGGGTGCTAGAGTGGTAATACCAAAATGTGGACAGACAGATGGACAGACAGATGGATGGACAGACGGACGCCGACTGACAAAAAGCAACCACAAAAGCTCACCTTGTGCACTTTGTGCTCAGGTGAGCTTACAAGAGGGCCATAATGGCCCTGCAACGCTCCACTGGCTTTTAGACTTTATACTCTAAGACTACAAAATTCTTCAAGGAATACAATAGGTCTAGTTTTTCATCCGATAAAAAAATATCACAGAATCTAATGAAGAACTGTACTTTGAACATTTAGGCTAAATCAAAATGAAATCCAATCAGGCGTTTTGGAGAAGAACATTTCGGAAGGTTTTTCGAAAATTTAATTCAATTAATTTAATTAAAATTTCAGTTCCGCACGGAATTTATTTCTTTGAAGGAATTTTACAAGTGATTTATGCAAGGAAGATTCCTGTGAAATATGGTTATAATTGGTCCAATAGTTTTGGAGAAGATTTCGATTTTTAAAGATGATTTAGAAAATTTCATTCAATTGATTTATTCAAAATTTCAGTTTTAAACGGAATTTATTTATTTGAAGGAATTTGGAAGAGGTGCATGCAAGGAAGATTCCTGTGA
This sequence comes from Fragum sueziense, assembly GCA_963680895.1. Classification (NCBI taxonomy): domain Eukaryota; kingdom Metazoa; phylum Mollusca; class Bivalvia; order Cardiida; family Cardiidae; genus Fragum; species Fragum sueziense. The sequence goes on along the minus strand of OY804599.1, from coordinate 14,845,412 downwards.
AATTTGGTTGAAATTGGTCCAATAGTTTTGGAGAAGAAGACTTTTAAAGATTTTTCGAAAATTTAATTTAATTCATTTATTTACAATTCAAGTCCTGCATGGAATTTATTTTTTGAAGGAATTTGAAAGAAATTCATGCAAGGAAGATTCCTGTGAAGTTTGGTTGAAATTGGTCCAATAGTTTTGGAGAAGAAGACTTTTAAAGATTTTTCGAAAATTTAATTTAATTTATTTAATTAAAATTTCGGTTCTATACTCAGCTTAATTTTTTGAAAGAATTTGGTAGAGGTTCATGTAAGGAAGATTCCTGTGTAGTTTGGTTGAAATTGGTCCAGTAGTTTTGGAGAAAAGGGATTTCTAAAGATTTTTCGAAAATTTAATTTAATTTATTTAGTTAAAATTCAAGTTCTGCACGGAATTTATATATTTGAAGGAATTTGGAAGAGGTTCATACAAGGAAGATTTCTGTGAAGTTTGGTTGAAATTGGTCCAGTAGTTTTGGAGAAAATGTTTAAAGAAAAAGTTTACGCACAGGACGCACGCACAGACGCATGCACGGACGACGGACACAGGGCCATGACATAAGCCCCGCTGGCCTTCGGCCAGTGGACCTTTAAATGAATATATATATAACCCTTTTCCAATCAAGACATAGTTTTTATGACCAAAATGGAAAAGACCTGGTAATATATTAGAGCAAACAAAGAAAATGCTAATGTCCAACATTTTTTCCACACATGTATGTTTAATGGATTTAAAGAAAACAATACATATCCAATTCAAAAACCTGCATTTCACTATTAGATCTTTTTGTCTTGGGTCATCCTACCAAATCTTCTTTCCCATGAATCAAACTGAAAAAGAAGAGTGGAAAATGTACAAATTAACCCTTTCCCAAACAAGACATGGTTTTTACATCCCTAATAATAAAAGGATTGGGAAAGCATTGTGGCAAAAGAAGAAAATGCTAATAGCCAGCATTTTCTCCTTTTGCCTCATTATTTTCTCTGCTATATTGTATAGAAATTATACCTTTATTGTTATGCATTCCATCATTGCCAGTCGTTTTAAAACAGTAGCAATGGAGATAATACCTGTTTTCTTCTTTGTTCACTGGCTTGTTTTACTTTAAACTTTCTAAGAGATCTACCTCATTTAAACAACATGTTTCATATGTATATATTACCTTTTTGATATTATAATTATTTGTAAGCAGACAACAATTAAAATTGGTTAGATGACCAAGTCATTAGATGTAGGGATGGTATACAGTAGTACATGAAATAATAATTCTAGGCAAAGTGCAGTATTTATCATATGTTCTTCCTGTATTTCGGAAATTCCATTAATCAAAACTGTCCTACACTTTGGTAGGCAGACTTAATTTTGGCAAAATGTCAAATTTATACTGATTGAATGGGGCTTAACAAACACAAAATCAGATCTGAGCAATCAGCTGCTGATCTCACTAAGATGATTCACATCTACTGGTGAAAGACAGATGACTTGTCAAATATATAGAAATGATATTGACAAAACCAGGTTTGAATCCACAACCCAAGATGAGTTATCCAGGCTTGGCAAAAACTGTCAAATATATGTACATGTACATCTTAATTGGACTGAGTGATCAATGTACATATTTTCAACAATGAAAAAAACCTATATAAGCAACAATTTAAAAAGTTGCTACATTATTGAGTGATTTCATTACTTAACCCATTACTGCACAGTGACGGCTTTTGACTCCCTCACAAAAAAGGCTTGCGAAAAACACTGTGGAAAATGACGAAATTGCTTGTTACAAGCAATTTCTTCATTTCCCCCAATGTTTTCTCCATAAGTCATAGAATTTCAAAATTTCTTTCACTTCAAATTGTTGTCTGTATCATCTTTTAATTTGGACCATCCTAAAATTTTGTCCTTTGGTAAAGGGTTAGCAAGAGCCGTCATAGACAGATTATGCTCCCCGAATAAGTGTTTGTCACAAAATAAAAAACATTAAGCCATCTTTTCCCATGACAGATTTTTTGTACACACATTATTTATAGAATATGGATCTATAACATCCTATTTATCACATGAGTACAAAATTTCATTTACTTCTGCCCATTAGAGAAATTAGAGAAAAACTAATTTTTACACTAAGGCCCCTTTTTCAATGACGCAGCCTCAAATTAAGAAACGGAGAAAAGGGTCCCTAGGGATTATCCCAGGGAGTTCACATGTGAAGTACATTGAATTTGGTCCAAGGGTTGCTGAGATCTGGCTGTGGACGGACGGACACACGGATGGAGTGACAGACGGACGGACAGCGTGGCGACTATTATGCTCCGCCGAAATTTTTTCTGGGAGCATAAAAATCTTATTGGTAATATGAAATCTACAACAGCTGTGATATCAATTATTTATGAAAAAAAGTAAGAAAATTAAATATTACTGATGATTACACTGTGTAATTCTCCTTTCCCTGTGATTCTTCATTGTATATGTTTGTGAGTACTAAACACTTGGGTCTGTGAACCACTGCCAGAATAAGGCTTGCACATGTATCTGAAAGAAAACCCCTCTTTCTAATACAAAAAAGTTTGTAGATCTAAAAACAAAAATGAAAAAAATCAAATTACGAACAAGCATTTTCTTCTCTCCTATATTAGCTCTCCTATCCTACCACACATTCCTGGTTCTTGAATACATTATGGGTGTTACTTTTACTTAAATCCTTTATAATAAATAATTACTTTCATTGTGTGATTCATACAGTTTATCATAAAAACATTGTATTTCATATGCACAAGTTAAACGCTGAATCCTTGAATAAGAATTGTTCATTTGTAGAAAATATAACCAAGTTTCCATATTTTTCCATCATAGAATCTTATCCATCAAATCACCGAATCATCAATCGGTCATCACCCACTTTTTATTTCGTAACTTTTCTTATTCTCTTTTAATTTGAAACAGACACACGCTGGTCAAAGTTACCCACAGCTCCACCTCAAAGTTAACCCTGAGGATATGAAGCAGTATATAGAGTTAGACACAAAACACCCAAAATGCACATGTTTAAAGATTAATATTTTCATATCAGTTCAGGGCTTTTCTTCCAGAAATTGGGAAAAGGCCCTGGTCAGTCATTTTTGGAAATTTTAGCGCAATTTTGGTCAAATTGGGAAAAAGAAAACACAGGAGAATAAATGTTCAAATGTAAATAAATCTCCTTAGCCCTTTCCCAAACAAGACCTGGTTTTGACGTCCCTAATCAAAATGGCTTGAGAAAACATTGAAACTAAAGAAGAAACTGCTGATAACCAGCAGTTTCTCCTTTTGTCTCAATATTTTCTATGCCACATTTAACACAAATTATATCTTTAATAACATCCATTTTGTCCATTGTAGCACTTTTTGAAGCGGATCACCCCAAAATTTTGCCGTTTGGGAAACGGTTAAACAACACTTTTTTTACCAGAATAACTTAATTATAGAATCACACACTGCTTATTTGTGACTTTAATTGCCAGTATGTAATTGATCATTATTTATTTTCATTTTTTTGGGAATTTTAGTTTGGAAAATTGGGAAATTCTTACTTTGAAATTGGGAAAAAGGAGCCATATTCCAATTGGGAAGCCGCCGAATTTCGGCCTCTGTTATTGAAGGAAGAAAAGCCCTGCAGTTACTAATTTGAGTAATTTCATATGAAGACCTGCATTTTAACAATTCATGCAAAGTTCAACATTTCAATGATAAACTTTTAAATCATCTTAATAATCTCAGAAATCATAAATGTCCAGTCTTTAACATATTGATGCATACCTACCCTTTGGTATCTGTTATCTTTATTACATACAGCTCTGGTTTCTGTTAGGTACAGAGATAATCAAGATATTGATGGTTTGCCGGGCAGTTTCTGCAAAGAAAGGATTCATGCAATTATTAAGTCACATGTACTGAAAAGGTCAGACCAGTCACCCTGCCTTATGCCCCCCCCCCCCTGAATCAGGACATGAAAACATTGGCTAATTGCCTTCACATTATTACATAGTTATGAACTTTTTCAGAGGTACAGATTATAGGGAGTGACTGAAGTGAAGTAGATCTTCCGACATTTGATTAACTCTTTCCCAAACGGCAAAATTTTAGGGTGATCCACTTCAAAACCTGTCACAAATGACAAAATAGATGTAAATTAAAGATATTATTTGTGTCAAATATGATACAGAAAATATTGAGACAAAAGGAGAAACTGTTGGTTAATGGTTATCAGCAGTTTCTTCTTTTGTTGCAATGTTTTCCCATGCCTATTTGACCAGGGACGTCAAAACCAGGTCTTGTTTGGGAGAGGGTTAAATAGGGTTTTGCATTGAAATGAAAAAGTTACAATATCTTCAATCCCGGATCTGTAGCTTTGATTTTTAGGCGTTTCATTTTTCAGTCCAGTTCGCTCAATGTTTTCTTCACATTTTTCAAAGTGGATTGAAAAATAAACCTTAAGATTTTTTAAACTATCCACAGTATGTAAAACATCAGTTATATATGATAAATCAGAACCCTAGGAGGCAATTTATTATTGGAGGGGCTGAAGCTGCTGTGTCTAAATACAAATATAGGTGCGTTCAACCTTGGCTAGCGAAGATGCCCCCCCCCCCCCCCCCCCCCCCCCCCCCTGTATTTACTATCACTCTGTTTCCAGACATTATCAATTTTGATATATGAGAATAATATATATAATGAGACTCCTTGTGTATTCTGCAGATGTACAAGCTTTGCTAAAAATATGCAATAGCAGTAGTATTCAGTTGCAGTGCCACAGAATTAGATTGATTCCGGTAAAACTCGGTAAATTCGAGTCATTCCGGTGTTTATACTAGACACATGGAGATTACACAACAAACAAATAAATATCAATGTTAAACTTAATTACCTTTGTTAGGAATATTTTCTTCATCGTAAAGTCATCGTCTGCTGTCCTGCTGTAATCATAATGCCATTACGAAAGGACATTTTTGACAATCCGATTCTGTCAACAATTTCCGTCACTCAGGCTAAGCGTCTGCCAAATATGTCCTTTTCTGTACAATGATATGTGCCTCATGTACAAATCGGTCGCTATTTAGTTCGTTTTTATTGAAAATGTCCGGGAAACGCGAATATAGCGAAAAAATGCGATGATCCTGGGCAATCTCCATGCCCGGCAGTCCTGAGTACGCCATTTTGAATGTCATGTGACGGCTCACGTGGTAGCAACAGCTGAATAGACTGGTAACCGGCTTTCTTATGTCGAACTAGTCTGGAACCGGGAACCAAAATCTTTGTTACACCAGTCGTAGAAAAAGGCCGTTTTCTCATCGAAAAACACATTTTGCATAAGGTTTTTTTGGATGGCAATAATAGAATGAATGTTCAGCTTCATTTTCGTATATATGTCAATAGAAAACTCATCTGCTGCATTGACGAAAATGAGTGTTGAATTTCGTCATTTTTTCCCCGTAGACTTCAAGCTTAAAGTCAAATTTCCGATCGTAATCTGGTTCGGGATATAAACTCGATTTTCTCAAAAAATCGAAAACTGTTATAAAAAATATTTTTGGGCTAAGATACAAACCACTTGGACTTCTAAGTTATGAAGTTTCATTAAAATCTGTTGACCCTCATGTGGAGTGAAATTTTGATTTTGCATGATTCTTATCTGAACCGGCACTTAAACCTGTTTGTTGGAGTAATCTTGTCCTAGACATGCCATAGCTTTGACCACATTTCAAAAAGCCTAGAGAGAAATGAAGAAAATGCTGACCACCAGGGCTAGAACATAAATTCCATCTACTGAACACAATTCATTTTGTCTTCTGCAATAATGCCTTTCAAATTGGACAAGTCTGACATATTGCCATTTTTGAAAACCTGAAACTTTTTTCACATTACAATGTACATGAAATAGTTCAAATCTGTATCTTTCAAAAGGTGCATATTCTATTGATAATCTTGTTATGTCTTATATCTGGATTATCAAAGTTCACGGTGGGTAATCGATATATTCAGAGCCACTGGCTCCGCACTTTAAGCATTATACTAGACTTCCGGTCCACGTGCGGCTCCGAAGTTATTTGCAGATTTTGGTAAACAACAAAAGGTAGGTGCTAGCTTTTTTGCTTTTCTTTCTTCTTTGACTGACTCTAATCACAAAAATGCAATGCTATTCGATGCCTAGGATATTTTCCCCTTGAAAAACACACAGGATATTAAGCAACACCTCTTATCTTTTTCGGAATCACATTCATTCCGAGATCAACTGTACAGAAAACTAAAGGAGTCGGGTGATATCTTTCTGTAAAAGTGTATGTTTTGAACCTGTTTGACCAAGTGTTGCCGTTTGAAGTATGGTTATTTGTTAATTGAACAAGTTCAATGTCCCTCGAAATGTCACCAGACAAAATCATAGAAAAATACTGGAAAGAGGTGTGGCTCTGATTATGTACGTTGGATCTGATTATGTACGTTGGCTATGATTATGTACGTTGGCTCTGAAGTTGTTGACAAACAACTTTTCTGTTGGTCCAATGAATATTAATGAGGTGTAATAAATGACTTTAAAGGTAAATATGTATGATCATTTACAGATGTCATGATTTTATTTACAGATGGAGAGAAGGAAATACTCATGCAGTATTTGTAACAAAGTATTTGCACGACAATCTTGTGAGTGCCAAGTTCCATGAACACAATACACACGAACAAAGTGTTGAACATACTAAGTATACAGTGTGTGATAAAACGTTTGCAACAGAACAATTTAGAAGACGACACGAGGCAATAATACATCAAAGCGTTAGGCCCGAAAGTCTTTGTCCTGTGTGTGATAAGCGGTTCTCACACGAGCGATCGTTAAAAGCCCACCACCAATCGGTACGCAATGGCAAGAGATCAGTTTGTGAGATTTGCGGCGAGGATATCGTCGTTTTAGCTGTAGTTACGAGGTTTTCGTTGAAAAGCGACGATGTCAAGTTTTTGACTCAATGCTTCCTCTTCAGATGTTTCTTCAAGCTGTTTGAGTATACAAATTCCTCGCCACAAATCTCACAAACTGACCTCTTGCCATTGTGTGCCGATTGGTCGTGGGCTTTTAACGATCGTTCGTATGAGAACCGCTTGTCACACACAGGACAGGCAAAGCCTTTCGGGTTTACACCACCACATTTCTATTTGTGCTCGTTCAGTGACCATGAGTACGCAAATGTTGTCTCACATTCCGGGGTTGGGCACTTCAGTTTCTCCTCTCCATGATCTGATCTCATGTGGCCCTCAAGATTAGATTTGATCGCGAACGTTTTGGAACAAACATCGCATTGGAATGGTCTAACGTTTTGATGTATTATTACCTCCTGTCGTCTTCTACATTGTTTTGTTGCAAACGTTTTATCACATTGTACACGAAGTATCTTCAACACTTTGTTCATGTATATTGTGTTCATGGAACCTTGCACTTGATTGTTGTGTAAATACTTTGTTACAAATACTGCACGAGTTTTTTCTTCTCTCTATCCGTAAATAAAATCATGACATCTGTAAATGATCACACATACCTTTAAAGTCATTTATTACACCTCATTAGTAATCATTGGACCAACAGAAAAGTTGTTTGTCAACAACTTCAGAAAGTTGTTTGTCAACAACTTCAGAGCCAACGGACATAATCATAGCCAACCTACATAATCAGATCCAACTACATAATCAGAGCCGCACCCTTTCTCAGTATTTTTTCTATGATTTTGTCTGGTGACATTTCGAGGGACATTGAACTTGTTCAATTAACAAATAACCATACTTCAAACAGCAACGCTTAGTCAAACAGGTTCAAAACATACACTTTTACAGAAAGATATCACCCGACTCCTTTAGTTTTCTGTACAGTTGATCTCGGAATGAAAGTGATTCAGAAAAAGATGAGAGGTGTTGCTCAATATCCTGTGTGTTTTTAAAGAGGAAAATATCGTAGACATCGAACAGCATTGCATTTTTGTGGTTAGAGTCAGTCAAAGAAGAAAGAAAAGCAAAAAAGCCAGCACCTACCTTTTGTTGTTTACCAAAATCTGCAAATAACTTCGGAGCCGCACGTGGACCGGAAGTCTAGTATAATGCTTAAAGTGCGGAGCCATTGGCTCTGAATATATCGATTACCCACCGTGAAGTTGCAAATGTAAAAGATATGAGATAGGACTTAATGCTCAAGCTGTCATGATTATAAGACTGAAAGTACTGTTTGATTTGGCATGAAAGTCCAATCAATCAAAACAACTATTTATAACAAATTTGATTTTCTTCAATCCGAGTTTTTATACGCCGCCGGACGTATATTGGCGTCATCTTCTCCGTCTGTCCGTCCGTCCGTCCGTCCGTCCATCCGTCCGTCCGTACGTCCGTCCACTTTTCTTGTCAACGCAACTCCTCCTAAGTTTCTGGCTGGATCTTCTTGAAACTTGGTCAATGTTATCACCTCAATTGGTAGATGTGCATGAAGGAAGGATTTTATGGTTCGTCGATTTTTGCCTGAGTTATGCCCCTTAAAAACTTAGTCTCTGGGGCTTATTGAAATTGCAGCCTTGTCAACGCAACTCCTCCTAAGTTTCTGGCTGGATCTGAATGAAACTTGGTCAATGTTATCACCTCAATTGGTAGATGTGCATGAAGGAAGGATTTTATGGTTCGTTGATTTTTGCCTGAGTTATGCCCCTTAAAAACTTAGTCTCTGGGGCTTATTGAAATTGCAGCCTTGTCAACGCAACTCTTCCTAAGTTTCTGGCTGGATCTTAATGAAACTTGGTCAATGTTATCACCTTAATTGGTAGATGTGCATGAAGGAAGGGTTTTATGGTTCATTGATTTTTGTCGAGCCCGCTTGCGGTGAGCTCGACATAGTTGTCACAATGGCGGTTCGGTGTATGTGCGTTAGTGCGTGCGTGCGTTAGTGCGTGCGTGCGTCCGTCCGGATGGAGCTTGTCCGGGCCATAACTTCACCATGGATGGAGGGATTCAGAAATAACTTGGCACAAATGTCAAGCTCAGTAAGGCGGAGTGTCGCGTGCAAGAACCAGATTCCAAGCTCAAAGGTCAAGGTCAAACTTGGAGGTCAAATGTCAAAAATGAGAAGATTTTTGCTTGTCCGGGCCATAACTTCACCATGGATGGAGGGATTCAGAAATAACTTGGCACAAATGTCAAGCTCAGTAAGGCGGAGTGTCGCGTGCAAGAACCAGATTCCAAGCTCAAAGGTCAAGGTCAAACTTGGAGGTCAAATGTCAAAAATGAGATGATTTTTGCTTGTCCGGGCCATAACTTCACCATGGATGGAGGGATTCAGAAATAACTTGGCACAAATGTCAAGCTCAGTAAGGCAGAGTGTCGCGTGCAAGAACCAGATTCCAAGCTCAAAGGTCAAGGTCAAACTTGGAGGTCAAATGTCAAAAATGAGATGATTTTTGCTTGTCCGGGCCATAACTTCACCATGGATGGAGGGATTCAGAAATAACTTGGCACAAATGTCAAGCTCAGTAAGGCGGAGTGTCGCGTGCAAGAACCAGATTCCAAGCTCAAAGGTCAAGGTCAAACTTGGAGGTCAAATGTCAAAAATGAGATGATTTTTGCTTGTCCGGGCCATAACTTCACCATGGATGGAGGGATTCAGAAATAACTTGGCACAAATGTCAAGCTCAGTAAGATGAAGTGTCGCGTGCAAGAACCAGATTCCAAGATGAAAGGTCAAGGTCAAACTTTGAGGTCAAATGTAAAAAATGAGTTGATTTTTGCTTGTCCGGGCCATTCCTTAACTTGGCACAAATGTCAAGCTCAGTAAGGCGGAGTGTCGCGTGCAAGAACCAGATTCCAATCTCAAAGGTCAAGGTCAAACTTTGAGGTCAAATGTAAAAAATGAGTTGATTTTTGTAGAACCAGATTGCTAGCTCAAAAGTAAAGGTCAGAATTTTAGGTCAAATATCAAAAATGAGTTGATTTTTGTTGAGCCCGCTTGCGATGAGCTTGACAAAGTTGTCACAGTGGCATGGCTTATTTTCCTTATATGTGACCCGTCGCGCTAAAAGGGACCTTATCGGATTTGTGAAAAGTATCGACCTAGTCCGTCTGCGCAGTCCGCGCAGCCTGACTAGGGTCGAAACTTTTCACGTTTAAGTATTTTCTGAATCTAGAATGTTTTCTCTACCTTACAATATTTTCGTTTTCCAAATACGACATCGGATGGACTTCTGCTTGGTCTGGTATATTTCTCGGAATTTGGTTTTATGGACTTAGCATAAGGTCCCTTTTAGCGTGACGGGTCACATATGTATACTCAAATTAATCCATTCTGGTATCTCGTTATAAATACATAGACATGTAATATTTTGTGAACAATAAACTGTCTCACCATGATCCCCATCATTCCAACTTATTTTGTCCCCACTTTTACAACGCCATTGTAATGACAGCTGTAGACATAGGTATGGTCTTCTTTCTTCAAAATGAGCGGGCTCGACATGTTGCCCTTCGGCATCTAGTTTCTAGAGTTATGCCCCCTTAAAATTTAGTCTCTGGGGCTTATTGAAATTGCAGCCTTGTCAATGCAACTCCTCCTAAGATTCTGACTGGATCCTAATGAAACTTGGTGGATGTTATTACCTTAATTGGTAGATGTGCATGAAGTAAGGATTTTATGGTTCATTGATTTTTGCCTGAATTATGCCCCCTTCAATCTTAGTCTCTGGGGCTTAATGATATTTCAGCCTCGTGAACGCAATTCCTTCCAGGTTTTTCACTGGATATTTATAAAACCCTTTTTGTGAACACCATTTTTTACAGGTTTTTCAGTGAATATTTATAAATCCTTGTCAATGTCATTTTTTTGTCTCAAGTTTTATAAGTGGCGGCGTATATTGTGACCATGGCACTCTTGTTCAATTTTTTCTTTTTAAGGGGAAATGTAAAATAGGAATGAGATGGGAAAAGGTTAACCCATTCCCACACATTGACGCCTTTTGACACTCTTTTAGATAATGACTTTGGAAAACATTGTGGAAAATGAAGAAATTGCTTGTGACAAGCAATTTCTTCATTTCCCACTATGTTTTCTACGCAAAAAGACCAAAAAATGTAAAATTTCATTCACTTCAAATGTCATCTGCATCATCTTTTAATTTGGACAAGTCTAAAACTTTGCTGTTTGGGAAAAGGTTAAAGTTGAAAAGCGTGCCTCACTCGAATCTTATCTCATGATGCACTTGATTTAGTCTGTCGGCAAAATGAGTCAAAAATAGACTTTTTGCTGTTCAAACTGAGCTGCACTGGCGGACTCTGGGTGTTCACTGCCAAGGTTTAAATCTTTTTCAAACGGCAAAATTTTAGGGTAATCTACTTCAAAAACTGCCACAAATGATAAAATTGAAGTTATCAAAAATAATATTTTTGTAAAATATGGCATAGAAAATATTGAGACAAAAGGAGAAACTGCTGGTTATCAGCAGTTTCTTATTTTGTTTCAATGTTTTCCAAAGCCTTCTCTACTTGGGACGTCAAAATCAGGTCTTGTTTGGAAAAGGGTTAAATCTTTTTCAAACCTTTTCCAATCAACAATATTCTAGACTGTTCCAAACTGAATGAATGATAGTGATCAGGGTTTAAGGCTTTTTTAGCGAGCCAGGACTTTATTTCCGGGGAGCTAATGTCACAGCCCTTAGTATAGTGTTGGCGTCCCGTCCCGTGTTCACTTGAAAAACTTTAACCTGGTCTTTATCTCAGGCACTATTAGAGAAAGAGCCTTGATATTTCACACATAGATACTTCTCGGCAAAACCTTTCATTTGGGACCATGAACTTTGACCTAGTGACCTTGACCTTGGAGTTTGACCTACTTTTAAAAAACTTTAACCTGGCCTATATCTCATGCACTATTATAGATAGAGCCTTGATATTTCACACATGGATACCTCCTACCTAGACCTTTCATTTGTGACCATGACCCTTGACCTTGTGACTTTGACCTTGGAGTTTGACCTTCTTTTAAAAAATAGCTGTTTTGTGACAAGCTCCCGTATAGGCGAGCTACGTTGTCCGCAGACAACTCTTGTTTCAAATGCTATTGTCAAAATGGTGGTGACCTAACCCTAGATTTCTGGAATTTCATTTGCCAGTACTACTACAATATAAAATCTAAGCCTCCAGCTGCTCTTTCAGTGGCCATCATCATTTTCTTCTTTTGCTTCAATGTTTTCCCTAGCCCTTTCAATAAGAGAGGACATATAGAGGCCATTGTGGATGTCTCGTAGGTTCTTAACTATCGCATTTCTCTTTCAATTTCCTTTTAAATTGTTTTTGGATAAGTCATTGTGCAAAGTTTGGCACTAAGTCAGTCTGCATTCATGCTGGTTTATTAGATTACCAAAATTACTTAATTTACCTAGATTTCCAAATAATATTCTGACTGATTCATATCAAAGGAGTTTCAGTATACAAAATGGAAATAATTTGACACAAACTTATACTCAGTGGATGAAGAAAAGGAGAAAATGCTGATTATCAAAATTACCCTTCTTGTCACCCAATGTGTTCCAGTTCATGTCTTAAATGGATAGTGTAACTAGATGTTTGCAAACTTTAACCCTTTCCCAAACAAGACCTGGTTTTGACGTCCCTGATATAAAAGGCTTGAGAAAACATTGAAACAAAAGAAGAAACTGCTGATAACCAGCAGTTTCTCCTTTTGTCTCAATATTTTCTATGCCATATTTTACACAAATCCTATCTTTAAAAACATCTGCTTTGTCATTTGTAGCAGTTTTTGAAGTGGGTCAACCTAAAATCTTGCTGTTTGGGAAAGGGTTAAGAGATTTTAATCAGTTATTTCCCTGATATACTTATGGACTCCTTTTCTGACAAAATAAAAAATATCCAGTCATTTAGAGTTATTTAGTTGGCAGATAAAATTTCAGATCTTAATCCCATTAGATAATAATGACATATTACTGAATGTTTGAGTTTAGCAGAATGCATCCATCACTTTATCTGTGTAATAAGTGATACTTTTAACCTATTACCAGACGACAAAATTTTGGACTGTTCCAATTTGAAAGGTGTGGCAGACGACAATTTCAAGTTGATGAAACTTTAAAAATGATTCCTTTTAGAGTTAAAAACATTGTGGAAAATGAAGAAATTGCTTGTTACAAGCAATTTCTTCATTTTCCACAATGTTTTCCCAAGTCCTTTCTTGTGAATATGTCAAAATGCATCACAGTGTAGTAATGGGTTAAACCTGTATGATTGCTCTTTCCCAAAAGAAGTCCTGATATTGATGACCCTATGTAGAAGTAGTTTTGAAAATTATTTAGGAAAAACGAGAGGGGGAAAAAAGAAAGAAAATGCTGATAACCAGCATTTTCTTCTTGTGCCTTAATATCACCCATGTTATAATTTCCAAAGTCTTAGTAATTAGTAAAACAACAGATGCTGTCTCTTGGAAAAAGAGTCAGTTTTACTTTCAGACTCATTCCACAAAAAAGGAAAAGCGAAAATCATATCCATAATTTTTAGCTCACCTGAGCACAAGGTGCTCAAGTGAGCTATTGTGATCACCTTTTGTCCAGCATCCGTGCGTATGTGCGTCGTCCGTCATGCGTCGTCCGTCAACAATTTCTTTAAATGACATCTCCTCCTAAACTACTAGGCCAATTTCAACCAAACTTGGCAGGAATGTTCCTTAGGTGACCCCCTTTCAGAATTGCTAAAAGAATTGAAATCCATAAAAAACTCTAGTTGCCATGGCAACAGAAATGGAGAAATTTGACTGAATCTCAATACTATCTTTGAACGACATCTCCGCCTAAACTACTGGGCCAATTTCAACCAAACTTGGCAGGAATGTTCCTTAGGTGACCTCCTTTCAGAATTGCTAAAAGAATTGAAATCCATAAAAAACTCTGGTTGCCATGGCAACAGAAAAGGAGAAATTTGACTGAATCTCAATACTATCCTTGAACGACATCTCCTCCTAAACTACTTGGCCAATTTCAACCAACCTTGACAGGATTGTTCCTTAGGTGACCCCCTTTCAGAATTGCTAAAAGAATTGAAATCCATAAAAAACTCTGGTTGCCATGGCAACAGAAAAGGAGAAATTTGAATAAATCTCAATACTATCTTTGAACGACATCTCCTCCTAAACTATTGGGCCAATTTCAACCAAACTTGGCAGGAATGTTTCTTAGGTGACCCCCTTTCAGAATTGCTAAAAGAATTGAAATCCATAAAAAAAACTCTGGTAGCCATGGCAACAGAAAAGGAAAAATTGGACTGAATCTCAATACTATCTTTGAACGACATCTCCTAAACTACCAGGCCAATTTCAACCAAACTTGGCAAAAATAAAAAGCAATTGAAATTGACTAAAAACTCTGGTTGCCATGGCACCAGAAAAGGAGAAATTACACGAAATCTGTCAGAAACAATTTCTCAATAACCGCAGAGCCAAATTTGACAAAACTTAATATTTGCGTTACTTATGATATTGCTAAGAGGTACTTTTCTTTGCTTTTCAATATGAAACCTTGTCACAGAAAAGGGGTACTTCTTGTAAAAATCTGCTTATCAGGGGCATAGCATCTACATTTATGCATGGATTTAAAAAAATGTATGGGTAAATGTGTTCTTTATCATGAGTAGATGTTTTGAAATATATATTGAGGTAGGTTCAAGGTCATATCAATTTGTAAATTTCTGTTTGTTTGTCAGTCTGTATGTTTTATTTTAATTCCATCTGTCCAAAGCAATTTCTCCATAACCACATAGCCGAATTGGATGAAACTTCATATATGAGTTACATATGATATTGCACTAAGGTAGTTTTCTGGGTTTTCTATGGTTTGAAATTGCATAGCAGCGTTCATATGATCTTTGACCCTTTATTGCATTACCTGTAAGAAATCTGATCTGTTATAAAACCCCATCTCAGGTGAGCGACCTAGGGCCAATGGCCCTCTTGTTTGTGAAGAATATTTAGTTTGCAGTTTCAGATCTAAAATTCCGTTAGATAATAATGATATGCATGATTACTGGCTGTTTGTAGCCTTGCAGAATACATTCATCATTTTGTTTGTGTGATAAACTATTTTATAATTTGCACAATTGCGCAACCCCTTCTGCATATAACCATTAAACTAGTCCTATTTGAAATCTGTTGCAGACAAAGTATATATTCTTTGAAGTATTTGCATATGTAACCCATCATTTTGCAAATGTTTTTTTTTTTTTAGGAAAGGGAGAAAATGCTGAGAACCCTGTCTGTTTCTCTGTTTGAGAACTTTAAAACTGGCAATAAGTTTTGAAGTACACAGATAAAACAACTGTCATATTTCATTGATTGTGACAAAAGATCTTTCTTGTGATACCTATCCAGGTTGTCTGTCAGTGTCAAGGTCAAATATCATGCTCATCTTTTGCGAAAAATGCTGATATGATGTTATTTGTGTTTCACATATCTTTAACCCATTCCTTTCCAACTCTTTTTGACTCCCTTCAAGACAATGGATTTGGAAAAGATTGTGGTAAATGAAGAAATTGCTTGTGACAAGCAATTTCTTCATTTTCCACAATCTTATCCACTCCAAAAGACATAAATATGTAAAATTTGATTTACCAGACATTGACGTCTGCAAGATTTTTCAATTTCGACTGGCCTAACCTTACTGTCTGGTTATGGGTTAAATAATTTTGATTTCTTCTTTCAGAATTAAAGATGTTGGTAGACATTTGGCAGTTTCTGAAAGAAGTAAATATCACAGGTAAGAGTTTATTTTCAGTGCCAAAGTTAAAGCTTTAAGCATTTTGACAAAAGAAGAAAATGCACACCTCCAGATATTATAGTTAAAAAAAGTAATTTATGAGGACTTTTTGTCATTTTTATCTGGACAGAACTTAATACCTTTTATCAGGACTCTATGACTTTCACAAGGACTTTATGACTTTTATTAGGACTTAATAACTTTTCAGGACTTTATTTATTTTATCAGGACTTCATGTCTTTTATCGGGATTTAATGACTTTTATAAGGACTTTATGACTTTTATCAGGACTTCATGACTTATCAGGACTTTATGTCTTTTATCAGGACTTTGTTTTTTTACCAGGACTTTATGACTTTTACTAGGACTTTGTCTTTTACCATGACTTTATGACTTTTACTTGGACTTTATGTCTTTTATCAGGACTTTATGTCCTTTATCAGGACTTTATGACTTTTACCAGGACTTTATGTCTTTTACCAAGACTTTTTGACTTTTACTAGGACTTTGTCTTTTACCACGACTTTATGACTTTTACTTGGACTTTATGTCTTTTATCAGGAATTCATGCCTTTTATCAGGACTTAATGACTTTATCAGGACTTTATGACTTTTATCAGGACTTTATGTCTTTTATCAGGACTTTATGACTTATCAGGACTTTATGTATTTTATCAGGACTTTATTACTTTTATCAGGACTTTGTTTTTTACCAGGACTTTATGACTTTTACCACGACTTTATGTCTTTTACCATGACTTTATGACTTTTACTTGGACTTTGTCTTTTATCAGGACTTTGTCTTTTATCAGGACTTTGTGACTTTTACCATGACTTTATGTCTTTTACCATGACTTTTTTACTTTTACTAGGACTTTGTCTTTTATCAGGACTTTGTGACTTTTACCACGACTTTATGACTTTTACCATGACTTTTTGACTTTTACTAGGACTGTCTTTTACTAGGACTTTATGTCTGTTATCAGGACTTTATGCCTTTTATCAGGACTGTGACTTTTACCAGGACTTTATGTCTTTTACCAGGACTTTATGACTTGAAAAAGGACTTTATTTCTTTTCAGTTATTTCCAGTTTTTATGGATGGATGACCCTGACACTGCCAACAACATAATGCTCACATTTATCCGGATGCCTTATATCATGATACTAGATCCAACACTTCATGTTTATTATGTGCCAAATATAGATCTCAGCAAACTAGATGCAGCTTCATTAGGAGCATTTTTAGAAGATATAAAAGAGGGGAAAGTTCAGGTGAGACTATATTACTATTTCTTTAGATATCTACCCCTAACTAGTTTCAGGCGATTTCAGAATTATTTGGGCGATGTCGAAAACATTCAGCGGTCGATTGGTCCACCGCTGAATGTTAATGACATCGCCCGAATAGGTTCAGATACATAACAAATGTATAGGACATGAATAGTTCCATTGTTGCGTGAATCTCATTATGGGCGGAATACCCCATGCCTTTCCTTATCAACAAAATTTTAGTGGAAATCAAATTGAAAACAGTTGCAGACTGCAAAATTTATGGCGCCATAAATGGAAATTCTGTATGTTTTAGCATTGATATGGTTGAGGGAAAAGGAGGAAACGCTTGTTATTATGCTATGTGTGTGTAGTCTAGCTAGGATTTCGATAGCTCAGATGGTGCCATCAAAGTATATCAGTGTTTGAATACAAGAAAACTCAAAAAGTATTAAGGCAAAAGAGGAAAATGATGGAAGTTAGCATTTACATAATTTATGTTGTCTCAATCTTACCAAAATGTTTCTTATATTTACATGTAAAAACAAGGTTAGATAAAATATGATTTATATTGTCATAAAACTAAGTTTATGTGCATAGTTAGGGATTAAATGTATTTTTCTGACAGTAGGCAATTAAATAAGCTAGTCATAATTGTAGGATAAAATGATGATTAAAAGGTTTTGTTTTATTGTACAAGGGATAAATGTCTAAATTTTAATGATTGGCTTTCTGTACCTGGAGTTCTTTAACCCATTACCAAACGACAAAATTTCGTCTTGTCCAAATTCAAAGATGTTGCAGACGACAACTAAAAACAAATGAAAAAGTACATTTTTTAATCATTTTGTACGGAAAATATTGTGGGAAATGAAGAAATTGCTTGTCACAAGCAATTTCTTCATTTTCCACAAAGTTTTCCATAGCCAGTTTCTTGCGGGGAGTCAAAAAGAGTCAGTGTGTGGTAATGGGTTAACCCTTTCCCAAACGGCAAAAGTTTAGGGGGATCCACTTCAAAAACTGCCACAAATGACAAAATGGATGTTATTGAAGATAGGATTTCTGTGAAAATTGGCTCAGAAAATATTGAGACAAAAGGAGAAACTGCTGGTTATCAGCAGTTTCTTCTTTTGTTTCAATATTTTCCCAAGCCTTTTCCATTAGGGACGTCAAAACCAGGTCTTGTTTGGGAAAGGGTTAAGACATGTGAAAAGGCAACATTTTCTAATTTTACTCCAATGTTTTCGAAGTCTTTTTTTATAAGGGTTTCAAAACCCAACAGTGGTAAAGGGGTAGAGATTTGACCTTCCGACCAAAAGGTTTGGAATTCAATCCCTGGTAACAGAGCTTGTTGTCGGACTTTCCATTGATCCACACTTTTTAGCTCACCTGAGCACGTAGTGCTCAAGGTGAGGTATTGTGATCGGTCTGTTGTCCGGCGTCTGTCTATCTGTCTATCTGTCCATCTGTCTATCTGTCTGTACGTCAACTTTTTACAAAAAAATCTTCTCCTCCTAAAGTACTTGGCAGAATTCATTCATATTTCACACATATGATCTATGGGTCATGCTTTTTCAAAATACTTCAAAGAATTTGAATCGGGGCCATTATGGGGTCAAAAAGTAGGTCACTAGGTCAAATCTTCTTTTTGCTCTAGGGGCCACATTTGTTGCTCAATCGTTGTGAAAATTATTCAGAATATTTGTCTTGATAATATCTAGGTCATGATAACAAATAGGTCAAGCCAGGTCAAAAACTAGGTCACTAGGTCAAATATTGTAAAATCCATCTTTTTACTCTATAAGTGCCAATTTTTGCACAAACTTTGTCAAAGTTGTCCTGAATGTTTATCTTGATGATATCTAGGTTATGTCAAGAAGTGGGTCATTCCAGGTCATTAACTAGGTCATGAGGTCAAATCTTGTGAAATCCTTCCTTTTGCTCTGGAAGTGGCAATTTTGGTCCAAACTTTGTCAAAATTGTTCTAAATGTTTATCGTTATGATATCTGTGTCACGACCAAAGGAGGGTCATGCAAGGTCAAAAACTATGTCACAAGGTCAAATATTATAGATCCTTCCTTTTGCTCTAGAGATGCCAATTTTGCCCCAAAACTTTGTCAAAACTATCCTAAATACTTTATCTTGATATCTAGGTTATGTACAAAGTGTGGGTCATGTAAGGTCAAAAACTAGGTCATTGGGTCAAATCTTGGTTTTGCTGTAAGAACGGAAATATATTATACTTAAACATTGTGAAAATTGTTCAGAATGTTTATCTTGAAGAAATCTTGGTAATTTTAAAAGTGGGTCATGTGAGTTCAGAAACTAGGTCACTAGGCCAAATCTTGTTTTTCCTGTAAGAACCAAAATATTTACTCAATCATTGTGAAATTGTTCAGAATGTTTATCTTGACAAACTCCGAGTCATTTTAAAAGTGGGTCATGTGAGGTCAGAAACTAGGTCACTAGGTCAAATTTTGTTTTTCCTCTAAGAACCAAAATATTTACTCAATCATTGTGAAAATTCAGAATGTTCATCTTGATGATATCTTGTTGATATGAATAGTAGGTCATTCGAGGTTAAAAACTAGGTCACTAGGTCAAATTTTGATTTTGCTCTAAGAACCAAAATATTTACTATATCATTGTGAAAATTTCCAGAATGTTTATCCTGATGATTTCTTGGTGATGTGAAAAGTGGGTCATGCAAGGTCTAAAACTAGGTCACTGGGTCAAATTTTGTTTTTGCTCATAGAACCAAATTATTTACTTTATCATTGTGAAAATTGTTCAGAATGTTTATCTTGACGGAATTTAGGTCATTTTAAATGTGGGTCATGTGAGGTCAGAAACTAGGTCACTAGGTCAAATTTTGTTTATGCTCTAAGAACCAAAATATTTACTTCATCATTGTGAAAATTGTTCAGAATGTTTATCTTGATGAAATCTGGGTCATTTTAAAAGTGGGTCATGTGAGGTCAGAAACTAGGTCACTAGGTCAAATTTTGTTTTTCCTCTAAGAACCAAAATGTTTACTCAATCATTGTGAAAATTCAGAAAGTTTATCTTGGTGATATGAATAGCAGGTCATTCGATGTTAAAAACTAGGTCACTAGGTCAAATTTTGATTTCGCTCTAAGAACCAAAATATTTACTTTATCAATGTGAAAATTGTTTAGAATGTTTATCCTGATGATATCTTGGTTATGTGAAAAGTGGGTCATGCGAGGTCTAAAATTAGGTCACTAGGTCAAATCTTGTTTTTGCTGTAGGAACCAAAATATTTACTTTATCGTTGTGAAAAATTCCAGAACGTTTATCCTGATGATTTCTTGGTGATGTGAAAAGTGGGTCATGGGAGGTCTAAAACTAGGTCACTATGTCAAATTTTGTTTTTGCTGTAAGAACCAAAAAAATTACTTTATCATTGTGAAAATTGTTCAGAATGTATATTTTCACAATATCTGGGGCATGTATAAAGTGGGTCATGGGCGGTCAAAACCTAGGTCAAATTTTGTTTATGCCCCAAAAAATCAAAATATTTATTCATCATTGTGAAAATAGTTCAGAATTGCTTATCTTGATGACAAATGGGTCATGTAGAAAGTGGCTAATGTTAGGTCAAAAACTAGGTCAAAAGGTCAAATCTTGTTTTTTGCTCTAAGAACCAAAATATTTACTCATCATTGTGAAAATTGTTCTGAATGTGTATCTTGATGATGTCTAGATCATGTAAAAAGTGGGTCATGCGAGTTTAAAGTTTGCAAGCTGTTTGTTTCAAAGTCCTCTCAGGTGAGCGATGCAGGGCCACTTGGCCCTCTTGTTGTGAGAGTACTGGTCTCGGGATTTATTTAAGTTGAAAAAACTTATTTGCCAATCTATGTTAAAAAAAAATATTTAAACTAATCAAAACCAGACATTGCTTGAAAAACAATTCCAATCCATGATTCTGTAACATTTGACTGTATATTTATCCTATTTCCGTACTCTGACACTCTTTGACACCCCATGGATTATAGAGTTTGGAAAACTTTATGGAAAAATTATGCAATTGCTTTTGAAAAGCAATTTTACCAAGTTAGACAAAAAACTGTAAAATTTCATTCACTTTAAATTGTTGTCTGCAATATCTTTGAATTTTGAATACCCTGATGTATTGCCATTTGGAAAAGTATTATTATTATGATCTTTTTATTTCATTTTCAGCCTTTAGGAGGAACAGGTTTCTTCCAAAGATTAAAACGAGTATTCTATGAACTTTTAGTTACAGTAATTGTAAGTATATTTTTTAGCTCCACTGGCCTTTCAGGCCAGCGGGCTATTGTCATAGCGGTGTGTCCGTCGTGCGTGCGTCCGTGCGTCCGTCCGTCCGTCCGTGCGTCCGTAAACTTTTTCTTTAAAAATCTTCTTCTCAAAAACTACTGAATGGATTTCAACCAAACTTCACAGGAATGATCCTTGGGTGACCCTCTCTCAGATTCCTTCAAAGAATATGGATTGAACCAGAATAACCTGAGTTATCTGCCCTTGAATGTCAAAAATAGCAGGTTTTGACTTTAGTTTTCTTCTAAAATCTACAAATTTTGAACAATGAAGACAAAACTTTGGCAGAATGATGCTGACTACAAGATCTTGCCTTGGTAAAATTTTCAGCTTGATCTGAATTTTACATCATGAGTTATGTGCCCTTGAAATTGACAGAATTGCCATTTTTGGCTGTATTTTGACATTGTTTTCTCTCTAGCAACTACAAATATTGACTAAACAGGACAAAACTTTGACAGAATGATGCTGACTATAAGATCTTGCCTTGGTACAATTTTCAGCTTGATCTGAATTTTATAGCTTGAGTTATGTGCCCTTGAAATTGCCAAAAAATGTCATTTTCGGCTCTATTTTGCTGGTTTTGACTTTGTTTTTACTCTAAAATCTACAATTATTGACCAATCAAGACAAAATTTGGACAGAATATATATAAGCATTATATCCTACCTGGGTGCAATTTTCAGCTTGATCGGAATCTTACATCATGAGTTATGTGCCCTTGAATTTGACAAAATTGCCATTTTCAACTTTGTTTTCACTCTAACAACCACAAATGTTAACCAATCAAGATGATATGTGGAAAGAATCTTGTTGACAACAAGATCTTGCTTATGTGTAATTTTTGACATGATCACACTGTTACAATCTGAGTTATTTGCCCTTGAAATTGACAAAATTTCAGTTTTCGACACTTTTTCCACTCTTGAAGCCACAAATATTGACTAATATAGACAAAATTTGAACAGAATGATAGTGACCATAAGATCTTGCATGCGTTTAATTTTCGATTTGATTTTGAATATACATACTGAATTATGTGTCCTTGAATATGGCAAAATCACAGTTTTCAATTTTATTATCGCTCCAACATCCGTAAAATAGTAGTCAATCAATTACTTTCTTTTTGCATTGACCACATGATTGCTGCTTTTGACTTTGTTTTTGCTGTAAGAACCACAAGTATTCAAAAACCAAGTCAAAACTTGGATTTGATATTAAAAGAAATTCAGGCCTGTGGAGCGACTCAAGACCTTCAGGTCTTTCTAGTTATGTTTTTATACACCAAAATGGTCATATTCAGTTAACCCTTTCCCAAACAAGACCTGGTTTTGATGTCTCTAATAAAGAAAGCTTGGGAAAACATTGAGACAAAAGAAGAAACTGCTGATAACCAGCAGTTTCTCCTTTTGTCTCAATATTTTCTACGCCATATTTTACACAAATCCTATCTTTACTAACATCCATTTTGTCATTTGTGGCAGTTTTTGAAGTGGATCACCCTAAAATTTTGTCATTTGGGAGAGAGTTAAAATCAAGTGTCAACTTACATTAACATCTGACAGGCACCAGTTAGTGGTCATCTATGTCCCTGGAAAACCAAAATTGGTCATATTTACTCTAACCATTTATATTGCTATGATGTTCTTTGACATCAATTACATGGAAACACCTGGATCTGCACTGAAATGTGATGTCCTTGTGGCGTACTAGTTGGTTTTTTTATCGCTGAACAGAATCTAAAAAGCGCATATGTTTGATTGGTCACAAGAAAAGGTCATTAAAGATTACCCCTTACTGTTGTTGTCTTTCAGATGTTACTGTAAATTGTTTCAACATCATTGAAACTAGTCATTAAATGTGAGTAAATAATTAATTAATTCTGAATATTGATGCTTTTTTAAGGTACCAAATGAAAAAGGCTTACATGTAAGAAAACATTAAGGCAAAAGAGGAAAATGCTGACTTTCTCCTTTTGCCTCAATATTTTCTGTGCTATCTACAGCAGCTTTCAAAGTGGAACGATTCAAACTATTGCTGTTTAGAAAGGGTTGATTAATTATTGGGGGTCAATTTCTGTCATAGTGAAGAGTCCTACTACTCAAAGTCAAGAAATGAATTATTTTGATGTTTAACTAGTCTCAGTTGAGTGCTCGGGACCACCTAGCACCTCATGTCTATAAATAATGATATGTCATACTTTTATTTTTTCTAACAGCTTATTAATGTGTCGGATCATAATGAGGCGTCCTATAATTATATGCCAAGCTTTTATTTTTCTGGTCCCATATAGAAAGATCGGGGGTATATTGTTTTACTGTTGTCTGTCCGTCTGTCTGTCAGTCCGAAACTTAATGTGAAAACTTAATATCAGCCTTTTCTGGGTCATTCATGTTTCTCAAACATGTCTTGCTTTTAAAGATTTATTAATTCCCAAGTTATTGCTCTTTAAGGCTTTTTATGCCCCCGTATCGAGAGATCGGGGGCATATTGTTTTACTCGTGTCCGTCTGTCTGTCTGTCTGTCCGTCCGTCCGTCCGTCTGTCCGTCTGTCTGTCTGTCTGTCCGTCTGTCTGTCCGAAAACTTAACCTGAAAACTTAACCTTTGCCTTTTCTCCAAAAGTATTTGACATACAAAGCTCAAATTTGGTATGCAACTTGCTTTCAATGATATCTATCTGTTCCATGCAATTTGACCTTCCTCAAGGTCATCCCTTAACCCTTAATAACCCTTTACTCTACGAAAACTTAACATTTCAGAAAAATGGCCATTTCGGGGGCATTTGTGTTTCACAAACACATCTTGTTATTTTCAGCTTTTGATTTTTGTCCCGGACATGTATGCTGATCTTAACATGCCATTGCCATTGACCCAATGATATGCCTGATGGTTTAAGGGTTAAAAACTGGACAAAATATTCTTGACTCTAAAGGGTATACATCAATGTCACAGAACAACTTTTCTTCACTAGTAATACATGTATTTTAATTTTCTTTCAGCACTTCTATAGGCACTATTGGAGGGATTTTTATCCGCTTTGCAACAGTTCTAGGTTTTAAGTGCAGTCTTTGTGCAGTCTTGTCTGAACCTGATACATGATAAGTTAATGAAACTCAGGCTGTTTGATTCATGTATTTCTCAAGCTCTGCATCTGTTTATATTTTCTAATATGATTATCGTATTTGAATCTGAATAATCAACATAATTCACATCAGAATTATATTTTTTTGACACGTGGTAATTGAAATTTCATAAAAGACCTCCAACAGATGTCTGATGTCAAACAGTCTTTTAAATTTGCTGTTCACCCTTACCTAAACTTTTTCTTACTGGCATGAATGCTGCTGTCTTACTGCTGCAACAAGACATGAAGAAGCTATTCAAAAACAACATGGTTCTTGATCAGACTGTGTGTATACGCAGGCTGATCTGGAACCATGTTGGGCACAAAAGCATCCTTTTCCAGATTCTGGCTCAAAAATATGGTAACTACATGTATGTTAATCATGAAACAAATGAACAACAAAATTAAACAATTATTCAAAAGAATGGCAGAAAACCCCATGTTTTGTAATAAGGATATAAATTTTGTGCAGACATTATGTGTGTTTTTGATGCAGATTGCTCACAGTATGTGTGCATATTTCAATTTATCCCATTACTATGCTATGACAAGCTTTCATTCCCTGCAAGCTGTTTAACCCTCTCCCAAACAAGACCTTGTTTTGACGCCCCTATTAGAAAAGGCTTGGGAAAACATCGAGACAAAAGAAGAAACTGCTGATAACCAGCAGTTTCTCCTTTTGTCTCAATATTTTCCGTGCCACATTTTACACAAATCCCATCTATATAAACATTCACTTTGTCACCCTAAAATTTTGCCGTTCAGGAAAAGGTTAAAACTTCATCACCATCTTTGGGCTTCAGCTGAGGTTGAATTAAGTAGAGCTGTATAAATCCTTTCCCAGACAAGACCAGGTTTTCATGTTCCTGATGGAAAATTCTAGGTAAACCATTGAGGCAAGAGAAGAAAATGCTGGTAACTAGTATTTTCTTCTTTTGCCTCAATGTTTTTATGCCCCCGATAGGGAGGCATCATAAAATTGACTTGTCCGTCCGTCCGTCCGTCTGTCTGTCTGTCCATCCGTCTGTCCGTCCAAAAACTTTAACATTGGCCATAACTTTCTTATTACTTAACATATTCGCTTCATACTTTACCACAACATTCCTTGGTACATTACCTTTCTGTAGGCACATACTTTGGTGACCTTGACCCCTGGATGACCTTGACCTTGAACATAGATTGGCCATAATTTAAAATCAAAGCGGTGTCGGGGGCATTGTCATCTTACAGTGACAGCTCTTGTTATCTTTTGTGGCAGTTTTTGGAGTGGATCACCCTAAAATTTTGTTGTTTGGGAAAGGGTTAATTTAGATACAAGAATGGCAAAAACCACCTCATGCTAATGAAATAAGAAAACTCAGGAGGCGGTTTTAGAGTTTTTATGTAATAAGAAAATTGAAAGGTATGTAGACACAGTTGCAACTGTATCTTTTTCATGCCCATGTAAAGAGAATGGATCCTTTACCAAAAACAAAGCATGTTTTTCCATTCTTATCAGGCCAATACCTGTTACTGCTAAACTTCTAATCTTGGAATACTTTAACCCTTCTCTAATCAAGACCTGCTGGAAATAGCTTAGGAAAACATTGAAGCAAAAGAAAATGCTGTTAATAAGCATTTCCTTCTTTTGCCTCAATGTTTTCCTAAGCTATTTCTATGAGGTGCACGAAAAATTGTCAATATGAGGTGTGTCAAAAAGTGTCCCTATATGATCTTTTTCTAAAATTAAAACAACAACAACAACAACAACAACAACAACAACAACAACAACAACAACAACAACAACTCCAACAACTTATTACAACAACAAGCATCACTGCATGAGTTGGGTAAAGAAAAAAGAAAAAGGGTCACTGAAGTCTGTCAAATAGCATCACTGTATGAAGTTTGTTAAAACATCACAATATAATTTGCATCAAAGGGTATTACTATGAATTTACATCAAAAGGTATCACTTTGAATTTACATCCAAAGGTATCACTATGAATTTACATCAAAAGGTATTACTATAAATTTACATCCAAAGGTATCACTATGAATTTTCATCAAAGGTATCACTATGAATTTACATCAAAAAGCATCACTATGAATTTACATCAAAAGGTATCACTATGGATTTACATCAAAAGGTACGAGGGGCGTTCATTAAAGATTTCCCCTGACCTACTTTCAGTTGAAGTAGGAAGTTGAAATTGTACACATACATTGCCGTATACCTCTATAGGTCACATGAAAAATTGCAGCTCTGAAATGTAATTTGTTTCTCAATTCCGTGTGCTGAAGTTAAGTAAGGTAGCGTGATGGAGAAAGTAGTCATCAGATTCCTCTATTTGAAAGGTCACACTCTAAAGGATGAATTTGATGACATGAAAGAAGTTTGTGGGGATGATGTCCCATCATATGACTTTGTCATACACTGGTATACTCAGTTCAAGTGTGGACGTAAGTCTGTGGAAACAGCCCAAATCCTGGGCGCCCACAGTCTGTCATTGATGATGCCACCATAAAGTCAATGAAAGGTTTCGGGGACAATCTACGCTGTTCTACAGAAAAGGTCTCCAAAATTGCATTAAACGATGGCAGAAGTATGTCTCTCTGGCTAGAGGCCATGTAGAGAAAGATTAATATTTGTGCTAAGTTTCAAATCTCTATACTTATTGGAAGTAGGTTAGGGGAAATCTTTAATGAACGCCCCTCGTATCACTATGGATTTACATCAAAAGGTATCACTATGAATTTACATCAAAAGGTATCACTATGGATTTACATCAAAAGGTATCACTATGGATTTACATCAAAAGGTATCACTATGGATTTACATCAAAAGGTATCACTATGAATTTACATCAAAAGGCATCATTATGAATTTACATCAAAAGGCATCGCTATGAATTTACATCAAATGGCATCACTATGAATTTACATCAAAAGGCATCACTATGAATTTACATCAAATAGCATCACTATGACTTTACATCAAAAGGTATCACTATGAATTTAGATCAAAAGGCATCACTATGAATTTACATCAAAAGGTATCACTATGAATTTAGATCAAAAGGCATCACTATGAATTTACATCGAAAAGTATCACTATGAATTTGCATCAAAAGGCATCACTATGAATTTACATCAAAAGGTATCACTATGAATTTAGATCAAAAGGCATCACTATGAATTTACATCGAAAAGTATCACTATGAATTTGCATCAAAAGGTATCACTATGTATTCACATCAAAGGCATCACTATGAATTTAGATCAAAAGGCATCACTATGAATTTACATCAAAAGGTATCACTATGAATTTAGATCAAAAGGCATCACTATGAATTTACATCGAAAAGTATCACTATGAATTTGCATCAAAAGGCATCACTATGAATTTACATCAAAAGGTATCACTATGAATTTAGATCAAAAGGCATCACTATGAATTTACATCGAAAAGTATCACTATGAATTTGCATCAAAAGGTATCACTATGTATTCACATCAAAGGCATCACTATGAATTTACATCAAAAGGCATCACTATGGATTTACATCAAAAGGTATCACTATGAATTCACATCAAAGACATCATTATGAATTTGCATAAAAAGGCATCACTGTTTGAATTTCATCAAAAGGCATCACTATGAATTTACATCAGAAGGCATCAGTGTATGACATGCATCAAAAAGCACCTCAGTATGAAGGGCATCAAAATTTAAAGCATGACAATATGAAGTGCATTAACATATTACTATATAAAATGCCTAAAGAGCATCAGCATATGAAGTGTATCAAATGGCATCAATTTAAATAGGGCATCAAAAGGTATCACTGTATGAAGTGCATCAAATGGCACCATTGTTTGAATTGCATCAAAAGGCATCTTTGTATGAAAGGGCATCAAAAAGCATCACTGTATATGATTTTTCATAAGGCTTCACTGTATGAGGTGCATCAAAAAGCATCTCTGTATGAAGTGCATAAAAAGGCATCACTATTTAGTATTGGTTAACTCTTTCCCAAACAAGACCTGCTTTTGACGTCCCTAATCAAAATGGCTTGGGAAAACATTGAAACAAAAAAAGAAACTGCTGATAACCAGCAGTTTCTCCTTTTGTCTCAACATTTTCTGTGCCATATTTTACACAAATTCCTCTTTATATAAATAACTGCTATTTGTCATTTGTGGCAGTTTTTGATGTAGGTCACCCTAATATTTTGCTGTTTGGGAAAGGGTTAAATGGCCAATATCTTGTACTTACAGAGTGTATGGGAGTCCTCTACCTGGTTATTCTTGATCATGTTTGGTCTACCAACAGCTGTGATCTCTATAGTGTGTTATAGCCTGTGTTGTATGGACACTATAGATGAACCAATACATGACAGTGATGAGGAAACGGATGAAGAAGAAGATTATAGGAGATATGTAGAAGGTAAATAATGACTTCCATAGTTTTGATTTACATAATTATGTCAATAGTGCAATAGAGTAGTGCGGGTAACATGCTGTTAAAATTCAAAATATCTTTGTTCAATTTAGGTCAATTTTAGGACAGAATAAGGATTTTTAGCTCCACTGGCCTTTCAGGCCAGCAAGCTATTGTCATGGCGGTGTGTCTATCCGTCTGTGCGTGCGTAATCTTTTTGTTTAAAAATCTTTTCTCAAAAACTACAGGATGGATTTCAAGCAAACTTCACAGGTACGATCCTTGGGTCACCCCTCTCAGATTCCTTCAAAGAATTTGGATTTAACCAGAATAACCTGAGTTATCTGCCCTTGAATGTCAAAAATAGCTGGTTTTGACTCTAAAATCTACAAATATTGATCAATCAACACAAAACTTAGACAGAATATAAGCATTATGTCCTGCCTGGGTGTAATTTACAGTTTGATCGGAATCTTACATCATGAGTTATGTGCCCTTGAATTTGACAAAATTGCTATTTTCGACTTTGTTTTCACTCTTACAAACACAAATATCAACCAATAAAGATGATACTTGGAAAGAATCTTGTTGACAACAAGATCTTGCTTATGTGTAATTTTCAGCATGATCACATTGTTACAATATGAGTTATGTGCCCTTGAAATTGACAAAATTTCAGATTTCGACACTTTTTTCACTCTTGCAGCCATGAATATTGACTTAATATAGACAAAATTTAAACAGAATGATGGTGACTATAAGATCTTGCATGAGTTTAATTTTCGGCTTGATTATAAACTCACATACATGATACTGAATTATGTGTCCTTGAATTTGGCAAAATCACAGTTTTCAATTTTATTATCGCTTTAACATCCCCAAAATATTAGTCAATCATTTACTTTCTTTTTGTTTTGACCACATGATTGCTGCTTTTTACTCTGTTTTTGCTGTAATAACCATAAGTATTGAAAAATCTAGTCAAAATTTTGATTGAATATTAAAAGAATTTCTGGCCTGTGGAGCGACTCAAGACCTTCAGGTCTTCTAGTTAAAATTCTTTAGTCCCAGATGATTGTTACTGTCTCCATGATCAAAAGAAATCATGGCTCGATACAATGAACACTGTACAAGTTCCAAATGTTTTGAATCAAAATATTTTTTTCAGAACAAGAAAGACAGAAACAGCTAGAAAGTACAAACAATGAGGACAAAGGAGAGGACCACATAAAGTCAGAATAGATGATCCAGACGGATGAAACAAGAGAGATTCCACAAGACTAAACCATGATCTAGTCTCAGGGTTAGAAAGACAATCTACAGAACACAAGCCAAATCAGTGGTTAACCCAACCTTCTCTCAAACAAAACCAGCTTTTAATGTCCCTTATAGACAAACATTTTTGAAAACATTGAGGCATAAGAAGAAAATGCTGATGACCAGCATTTTCTCCTTTTGCCTCAATATTTTCTGTGCTATAGTGTACACTAATGAAGCAAGAGGGATTTCACAAGTCTAAACCATGATCTAGTCTCATGGTTAGGACGACAATCTACAGGACACAAGCCAAATCAATGGTGAACCCTCTCTAAAACAAGATCAGCTTTTCATGTCCCTGACAGTAAAGTTTGCGAAAACATTGAGGTAGAAGAAGAAAATGCTGTTGACCAGTATTTTCTCCCTCTACCTCAGTATTTTCTGTGCTATAATATACACAGATTCTAATTAAATCAATTTCTATTTTGTCATCTATAGCAGCTTTGAATTACAAACAGCCTGTAATATTGTCCTTTAACCCATTTCCAGATGGCAAAATTTTAGACTTGCCCAAATTCAAAGAAGTTTGCAGACAACAATTTCATGTGAATGAAATTTTAAATTGTCTTTCTCTGTAGAAAACATTGTGGAAAATGAAGAAATAGCTTGTCACAAGCAATAATTGCTTTATTTTTATGCTCCCCGAAGGGAGAGCATATAGTCACTGCTTTGTCTGTCCGTCCGTCCTGTCCGTCCGTCATTCCGTTCGTCCGAAGTGATTTCTCCATTACCCTTGGGCCAAATCAATTGAAACTTACCATGTGAACTCCCTATGACATAATGCCGATGTACTTTTCCAAGTTTTTGGATTTGAGGCCTCGTCATGGGAAAAGGGGACTTAAGGTAAAATATAGTTTTTCTCTAATTTCTCCTATTCTAATGGTCAGAATTTGATGAAATTTCATATTTGAGTAGTAAATCAGATGCCCTTGACAATAAACTATGTGAAATTTGGTTATAGAAATTATGTCATGCAAAAAGGGGGCTTAACATTTGCTAGCTTTATGTTAGCTCTGCATGGCATACATTTATTGAGACAATGCCTTATTCGGGGAGCATTGTCCGTCTCTGACGGCTCTTGTCCTCAATGTTTTCAAAAGCCTTTTGACTTGTAGGGCGTAAAGAGATGTCACTGTTTGGGAATGGGTTGAGAAAAGTCATTGTTTTTGAAAAGCATAAATGGCCACAGAGAATACATTTTGATTTACACATTCCAGGCTAGACTGGCTTCCGTCTGACTGATCTGGTCTTTAATAAAAGATATTTAGACATTACTCTTTTCATATTTTCCACACAGCCGTACTCTCAGTAAATGTGGAGTAGTGCGTTTCTAACTAGAAGGGAGGTAATCTGAGCCAATGAATTAGGAATGTTAGAGTTCTGTTCCGTTGTTATTCAAATACACTTTCTCACTGCATGGGAGCCAGGCTAATTCCAGTCATGCATGTCTTTCACCTGTTCCCTAACAAGAACTAGTTTTGACGTCCCCAATATTAATAGCTTGGGGAAATACTGATACAAAAGAAGAAAGAGAAAGAATCAACAATTTCTTCTTTTGCTTCAGATATTTTCTGTTCGATAATGCACACAGATTCTATTTGTCATGATTATCAAGGACCTCTATGTATAAGGCGAGAAATCTCCCTAAAAGGCTCTAATGGAAAAGTCAATTTTCAAAACATGCAAAATGATGATTATTTTGAGCTATATTGTTAGATGGATACCTACATCCTATAAAAAGTGATTTTGTTCAATCAAAACGATTTGACAGGTACAGATAACTCTTGGTTTCTGAACCTACCCACAAAATTACATTTTCTTACCCCACCGGTATTCATTATACCCCCCACCTACGAAGTAGAGGGGGGTATATTGGTTTCACCATGTCTGTCTGTCTGTCCGTCCGTCCGTCCGTCCATCCGTCCGTCCGTCCGTCCATCCGTCCGTCCGTCCATCCGTCCGTCCGTCCGTAGACTTTTTTGTTTCCGTGCTCTAACTCGAGAACCGGTTGACCTAGGATCATGAAACTTTACACAGTTGTTGCCCATGACCCAAGGAGGTGCCCTATTGTTTTTGGGTCACGAAGGTCAAAGGTCAAGGTCACAATCGGACTTTGTTTAAAATCCGTTTCCGTGCTCTAAGTCAAGAACCGGTTGACCTAGGATCATGAAACTTTACACAGTTGTTGCCCATGACCCAAGGAGGTGCCCTATTGTTTTTGGGTCACGAAGGTCAAAGGTCAAGGTCACAATCGGACTTTGTTTAAAATCCGTTTCCGTGCTCTAAGTCAAGAACCGGTTGACCTAGGATCATGAAACTTTACACAGTTGTTGCCCATGACCCAAGGAGGTGCCCTATTGTTTTTGGGTCACGAAGGTCAAAGGTCAAGGTCACAATCGGACTTTGTTTAAAATCCGTTTCCGTGCTCTAAGTCAAGAACCGGTTGACCTAGGATCATGAAACTTTACACAGTTGTTGCCCATGACCCAAGGAGGTGCCCTATTGTTTTTGGGTCACGAAGGTCAAAGGTCAAGGTCACAATCGGACTTTGTTTAAAATCCGTTTCCGTGCTCTAAGTCAAGAACCGGTCGACCTAGAATCATGAAAATTTACACAGTTGTTGCCCATGACCCAAGGTGGTGCCCTATTGTTTTTGGGTCACAAAGGTCAAAGGTCAAGGTCAAGATCTGACTTTGTATAAAATCTGTTTCTGTGCTCTTAAGTCAACAACCGGTTGACCTATAGCACTTTTTCAGTGACAAGGCGCTAGTGGGGGGTATTTGTCCGCTTTGCGACAGTTCTAGTTTAACCAGAATAAAGTTTTCTATGATTTTATTAGCAAGATTTTTTCTGTAAATGTAAGGACAATTGGTGTTGAAATCATATACCAGTTTTCGTTTTGTCCTTAATGCGCATGCGCATCATTGAAACGAGTTTAAAGGCGAAATCTTCCCGCCAAAAATATGGCAATTGGTATATGAGCACTATTTTTAGTATAAAAGTATGTTCCACCCCGTGACCCAAGAAATCCTTTTTACCAAGGAAGCATATGGTCAAGTGACACAACATATGTCAATGGGAAGCTGGGTCAAGGGGTGGAACGATGTTCACCAGCCCATGGAAGGTAGGTATTCCTAAGTTTTTGGCGGGAAAGTGCGCTTTTAAAGTTGTTTCAATGATGCGCATGCGCAATACGGACAAAACCAAAGCTGCCATATGATGTTAACACCATTTATCCTTGTATCTGTAGAAAATAAATTGGAAATAAAACAAAAAGAAACATCATTTTACGTCTATGAAAATCGGTAGTATAAGAAAATGAAACTATTTAGGTGGGCACAAAAATCAAGAGTTATCTGCACCTATAGAACTTTATAAATGGCAAAAAAATGTATTCATTTCATTTATTTATCTTCCTAACCGATAAAGCCTAATTTTGTTTCTCAATTTGTTGGTTTTGAAAATTGACCCATCGCGCTAAGCCTTTTAGGGAGATCTCTCGCCTTATCCATAGAGGTCCTTTGTGTCCTGCAACAGCTTTTAATTTGGACCAGTTTGAAATGTTGCCATATGGGAAATAACCAAACTTTCTAGAAATACTTTCTGACATTGAAAACTTTAATCTGGAATATTGGAAAAATGGCTCTTTCAGCATTTCAGATAATCAACTCTGTTTGAACTTTATACAGTTTTATTTGGACCATCGCTATCTGCTTTCTTATTTTTTATATGTGTCATGAAGGAGCATATAAGAGAAAAAACATGAATCCTAAACCTTTCCCAAACAAGACCGGGTTTTCACATTCCTATTAGAAAAATGGCTTGGGTAAACATTGAGGCGAAAGAAGAAATTGCTGATGATCAGCAGTTTAACCTTTTGTCTCGATATTTTCTGTGCCATTTTATACACAAATTCTATCACTTAACAACATTCCTTTTGTCGTCTGCAGCAGTTTTTGAATTGGATCATTCTTAGAAGTCTGCTGTTTGGGAAAGGATTAAATCATTCTCAAACATTGACGCTTTTTGCGACCTTTCAAGATAAAGGCTTTGTAAAACATTGTGGAAAATGAAGAAATTGCTTGAGACAAGCAATTTTTTCATTTCCCATAATATTTTCTACCTAGAAATACCAATAAATACATAATTATATTCACTTGAAATTGTCATTTGCATCATCGTTGAATTTGGAACAGTCCACAATTTTGCCATCTGGTAATGGGTAAATCAGACTAGGGGTCGGTGCATGATGACTAAGACCCATGTGTGGTCTCAAACCTCACAATGACTTCTGTTCCAGATCCCTGCTCATTTGCGTTTGTATGTCATAGAATTTATTGTTAGAGATAACCATAATCAACTCTTTCTCAAATAAGACCTGTGGAGCGTTCTTTAGAACGAGATTTCTTGAGATTTCTTAAGATGTTTTAGGATAAAGCGTTCTTTAGAGCAAGATTTTAAGACGCTCAATGATAGGCGCCATCAACCTATACTCTCGTTTAACTCTGTAGAAATAATATAAGAGAAAATTGACCGAGTTGTTCCCAATGCTCCATGGTAATGCTCCATACTTCATACAAATGACATCATCATGACGTGATTTGTATGAACTATGAGGCATTTGGAACACCTCGGTCAGAATATAGGTCTTAAAAAGGCTTTATGTTAAACATCTAAGAAATCTTTAAAAAATCTCGCTCTAAAGTACGCGCCTCTGGTTTTGACATCCCTAAACTTGTGAAACATTGAAGCAAAGGAAGAAAATACTTAATGTTATCTAACAACATCTCCTTTTTCTTCAATATGTTCTTTTCTATTTTGTACACATGTGCTATCTCTACCTGAATTTTTTCATTTGCAACAGCCTTAAAGTCTGAATCTTTACCGAAAGTCTAAAACTTTACCATTTTGAAAAATGTTAAAAATTTATTACTGCTCGGTACTTAATTGAAGAATCACTATTATATACCCAGTGTAAAGAGAGATCACTTTGTAACATTTTTCGGTTTAGCCTATTCCTCAAAGCTCTGGTTTTGACTTCCCATAAACAGAGAAAGAGAAAAGCATTGAGAGAAAAGAAGAAAATCTTATTATTAAATTCTAACCATTTAAATATAAGATATGTGATCTCAATAACTGAAATGGTACTTCATTGGTTGCTGTTTCGTATACAGAGTGAGCACCCAAAAGGAATAAATCAAGTGTTAGCATTTGGGTCATAATCATCATTAATACTGGCCATTGTATCCCCTCCACCAACCCCGAACAAAGTTTGGGGCGGTGTTAAATAGGAATCACCCTGCTTGTCTGTCCATACATCAGTTTGTCCACAGTATCTCGTAAACCCATCTCCTCCAGAAATGATGATAATATGACATGGACATTTGCATGAAGAAATTTCTTTGCTGTCTTATGACTATTTTCATTATTTCCAAGCATTTCATGTATACCAATGCTGGAAAGATTTTAAGTGCAAAATTCCCATAAACCTATATATAATTGAAAAGCTTATTAAATTTTCTTTCATAATTATGATCAGTTAATATATTAACAATTTGCATCTCATCAAAACCTCGACCTCGAGCCCACGACCCCTGTCAGGCCCCCCTGGCCACTCCACCCCCACAATTTGGGACTGGATTTGGTTCAGTTTCAGGGTTATCAGAGTGACTGAGTCACTGTCAGACCTGATCGGAGTCTCTATCCAAAGTATTGGAAACAGTTCTATTGTTCAAATCACCTCCCAAAAAATCAAGGTCATCTCTATCAACATCATCTGGGACTGACATAACGATTTGCCGGACCTGTAGTCGATGATACAAACTGGTTTCTCGGCAGGGTTCCCGTAAGCATCAGGATGTTCAAGTACCCCATATTCAGCTTCGAGTATTGTGGACAACAAGTAAACGTCTCTCTTGTCATGGAATTTGACAGATATCAAGTCATCACTCCATCTAAAGGCAGCTTGTTTTGGATTTAACTTCAATGTTTGAATTGAGAACTTCCATCCTATTTTTGTGTACTGTCCCGCAATCGTAAGTTTCTCGAAATGATAACTCTTCATTCAGATCTGGACTTCTAAAGTAATTGTCCATGTATATGAGCCGGGATCTGGAAAAGGTCCCTTAAGGCTTTTGAGCCCAACATAGATCCAGATCAGCCTGTGCATACGCACAGTCTGATCAGGATCCATGTTGTTCTCTAATAGCTTCTTCGTGACATGTAGTAACTTAAAGAGAGCAACATTGGTGCATATTGGACTGCATTTGACAACAGGCTGATCTTGAAATTCCATTTTAAAAAATGCTATAAGGGACGTTTTTCCAGATCCTGGCTCATTTGCATATGAGGTCAATAACTCCAACAGCATGAGGAAACCCAACCACACCAAAAATCCCTCCTTCATCTTTTGCTGTTGGATAGGTTGTATGGGATGGTTAGTGAATGTGATTGTGTTGAATATTTGATGAATTTAGGCAGGACATCTACATCTGTCAGGGCATCTGTAACCTGAGTAACTGCTCTTTATACTGTTGACTGATGGACATTATGTATGTCTGCATCATTTAACTCGATGCTGCATGAAGCGTAATACCTTCATGTTAAAAGTAATCATACCCCCCAAATTGAATTTGGGGGTATATAGGAGTCAGCTTGTCCGTTGATGTGTCTGTTGGTCCGTTGGTCGGTCTGTAGCATTTTTATGCCCCCGTATCGAGAGATCGGGGGCATATTGTTTTACTCGTGTCCGTCTGTCTGTCCGTCCGTCTGTCTGTCCGAAAACTTAACACTTGCCTTTTCTCCAAAAGTATTTGACATTCAAAGCTCCAATTTGGTATGTAACTTCCTTTTAATGATATCTATCTGTTCCATGCAATTTGACCTTCCTCAAGGTCACCAATTTACCCTTATCAACCCTTTACTCTACAAAAACTTAACATTTTACAAAAATGGCCATTTCGGGGGCATTTGTGTTTCACAAACACATCTTGTTGTTCGCTCTATTCCTCCTAAACTACTGGTTCAATTTTATTCAATCTTAAGATGTCAACTCATTACTAAGTGGAGTTGTGCATATGATATTTTGGTTACAGTCCAATGATTTTTGACGGAGTAATGGTCCTTGAGTGAATTTTCTTGTCCGCTCAGTTCCTCGGAAACTAATGGATGGATATCTTCCTCATGTGTTGAAGCCTTCATTTGCACATGAATGCAATCGATAACACAAACAACATGAGGGAACCCAACCTTACCAAAAAGTCCCTCCTTCATCTTTTTCTGTTTGATAGGTTGTGTTGGATATTTGGTGAATGTAGGCAGGACATCTACATCTGTGAGGGCATCTGTAAGTTGAGTAACTGCTCTTGAGACTGTTGACTGATGGACATTATGTATGTCTGCATCGTTTAACTTGATGCCGCCTGTACAGTCTTACATACAACCCCAAAAGCCAACCTCAATTTGAGGATCCTGGTATAATTGGTAGGAGTTAATTATCACGGCAGGGAAAGGTAGATACTGTGTATACCACTGTGGTCACTAATTCAGACAGCATGGACTCAGGATAAAGAGAAAAATAAAGATAATGTATGCATGTGTTCAATTACAATACCCGAAAGAAAGCATTTTGAAAATATTGAGGGTAAAAGAGAAATTGCTGGTAATCACCAATTTATCCTTTTCCCTCATAGATCTGCCCAAAAAGGTACAAGTTGTCTACTTTTAAAGTCAATTATTTTGTCATACGTCTACAACTCTTCAAATATCACCGCCCAGAACACAAAAACATATTTTCAAGGAAGACTTTTTTTCAATTTGCAAACATTCGATGTCATTTTATCAAAATGGCGTTTATTAATTAATGACAGAAAAAAAGGGAAATTTATCTTGGTAACTACCTCTTTCTTCTTTTCTAAAAAGGTTTATGTAATAACATACAAATAATACAAGTAGTATTATATGCTAGTAAGTCATTGATTTTGGACAAGGATTACATTTTTATATCTTTTAACCCTTTAACAAACAAGACCTGGTTTTGACGTCCCTATTAGAAAAGGCTCGTGAAAAAACATTGAAACAAAAGAAGATAACCAGCAATTTCTCCTTTTGTCTCTATGTTTTCTATGTCATATTTTACACAAATCCTACCTTTGACAACACACATTTTGTCATTTATGGCAGTTTTTGAAGTGGATCACCCTAAAAGTTTGTCGTTTGGGCACTTTCGAATCCAAATTGACAAAATTCAATAATCATCCTTTTCCCTCGAACCCAAATAAGCAGTGATTGTTTGGCAGAATTAGAATAATTTGGAAAACATTCAGACTGCCAGAATTTATTTTCCCCTTGTCTCGCAGCTGTTTCTGTTAAAAAAAAGCCTTTTACATACTCTTTCTATACCCAGTAGGTCTTGAACATATCAGGCTCGTAGGAAGCAATTTGATATTGGGGTGGCTGTTCATGCCAGTGTCTGAATATTGGAGGGGGGGGGGGCTAAATTGGATCTTCCCTAAATTTTCAGTGTGAAGCTAAGAAAATTCGATATTTTTGGCCAACTTTGGGGGGGGGGGCTCCCCTGTTCCTACGGGCCTGCATATATGTATTGACCCTTTCTCATATAACAAAATTTTAGGATGATCAAATTTGAAAGCTATTGTAGGCCACAAATTGTTTTTATCAAAGATGAATATTGTGTACTTTTATGACAGAGCAAGGGAAATATTGAGGCTATTAGGAGAAAATATTGATAATCAGTATTTCATTCTTTTGTCTCAAAGTCTTTACAAGACTTTTCTATCAGAGATGTCAAAACCAGGCCTTTCTCAAAATAAAACTGGAAAACATTGAAGCAAAATGAGAAAATGCTGGTTCCTTTTTTTTGCCTCAATATTTTCAGTGTTATATTGTACACAAATCTTATCTGAAATAACTGCCATTTTGTCGTCTGTAGTTGATATAAAATTAGAGAACCCTAAAACGATGTCGTTATGGAAAGGCTTAAAATTTAGTTCGTTGTCTCCTACTTTATCAAGTTTTGAAGCACTTGAATAGAATGTTTTAAAATTATTAGAGAATAAGGGAAATACTGATTATCGACAATTTCTTTCCATTTCCTAACTCGTTCCTGTGGCGCAAAATTCTCCTTTTTTGATTATTTCCTTTTTTGTCTTGTAGACCATTCTCATTTAAGCAATGGTTATGATGAGTTAGAAGAGAATGCTTTTAATGAGAAACAGAAAAATAGTGATTATCAACATTGTGTCATATCCACAAATATTTCCATTCAATTTTAAACACTTAAATACTATAAGGATACGGTACAAGGATACACTCAGCAAACTTTATTTCATTATTTTTTCTAAAGTTTTATTAATTTTATTTTCTGTAAATAAATGAATATCAAATAAAGAATAAACAAGATGTGTTTATGAAAAATGAATGGCCCCGAAACTGCAAATATTAAGTTTTGCGGACAGACAGACGGGGCTAGTGTCCTGTTTGCTACTTTATGGGAAGGGCTATAGGTCGGGAGTACCCACAATATGTTAGAGCAAAATTAGGAAAGATAAGTAAAATTGTGTTTCTATAGGTGAAAAATTGCTGTAAGTTGCAAGGGCGTGATTTTGGAATGGTATAATCCTACGTCAAACAAGATGTGTTTGTGAAACACCAATGCCCCAAAATGGCCAATGTTAAGTTTTCGGATAGATAGACAGACGGACGGACAGACAGACACAAGTAAAACAATTTGCGCCCGATCTTTCGTTACGGGGGCATCAAAATAAATAAATTACAATTACTATATAAATTAGAAAGATAAAAGATAACATACTTTAGATATATTTATAAAATACTGTATTATATTCCCATACATCCCATACATCTGTCAACTAAAACACTATACATGTACAAGAATTTTCTAATATAGCAACTGTTTAAATAATGTTTTAAAAGGTGACATTAACCAGATAGCATTATCAATTTGCATAACACCGGGTGAGAGTAATACTATCTATACATGTGTACCATATGGTGGTGACCCCATACTGTTATAAGCAGGCATACTCTAATTATCATATTGCCAAAGAAGAAGTACATGCTGTGATTTTTATAGCCAATTGATTATCTTTTATGAACTGCAGGGTCATAATGTCTCCAGTCAAAATCTGGGCTTGTATGTAAGACTGTGTAGTGTAATACCTTAATGTTAAAAGTATTTTTCCATGACCGTTGATGCCGTATTTCTTTTTGTTTGTGATTGAATCTTTGGCAGAAGAATTGATTCGATATCAACTAGTCCATGACGTCTCTCAAGTATTTCGTAATCTGCCAAGTTCTGTCGGAGATCGTCTTGCAGCCATTATTCTGTAATGTAGAGGATTTTTTTATTATCATACATGTATTAAGCTCATCTTAACCTGTCTATGCAGCAACTTTTAAATGGCCCTCTTGTTTATGTTTTTGCGAAGAGTTAAATCATGTTCATGAATTGAAATGCTTTAATTTAGATTACTAACCTGTGTGTTTAATGAATGGTACCCCATGCTATTGATGTATACATCTTTCTCATGTGTTGGAGCCTTGATTTGCACATGATTGCAATCAATAACCCCAACAACATGAGGAAACCCAGCCACACCAAAAAATCCCTGCTTCATCTTTTGCTGTTGGATAGGTTGTGTGAATGTAGGCAGGACATTTACATCTGTGAGGGCTTCTGTAAACTGAGTAACTGCTCTTTATACTGTTGATTGATGGGCATTATGTATGTCTGCATCGTTTAACTGAATGCCGCCTGAAGCGTAAAACCTTCATGTTAATAGTAATCATACCCCCAAATTGAATTTGGGGGGGGGGGGGGGGTATATATAGGATTCAGCTTGTCTGTTGATGTGTCTGTTGGTCCGTTGGTCGGTCAGTAGCATTTTTATGCCCCCGTATCGAGAGATCGGGGGCATATTGTTTTACTCGTGTCCATCTGTCTGTCCGTCTGTCTGTCTGTCCGAAAACTTAACACTTGCCTTTTCTCCAAAAGTATTTGACATACAAAGCTCAAATTTGGTATGCTTTTAATGATATCTATCTGTTCCATGCAATTTGACCTTCCTCAAGGTCACCAATTTACCCTTATCAACCCTTTACTCTACAAAAACTTAACATTTTACAAAAATGGCCATTTCGGGGGCATTTGTGTTTCACAAACACATCTTGTTGTTCGCTCTATTCCTCCTAAACTACTGGTTCAATTTTATTCAATCTTAAGATGTCAACTCATTACTAAGTGGAGTTGTGCATATGATATTTTGGTTACAGTCCAATGATTTTTGACGGAGTAATGGTCCTTGAGTGAATTTTCTTGTCCGCTCAATTCCTCGGAAACTAATGGATGGATATCTTCCTCATGTGTTGAAGGATTTGCACATGAATGCAATCGATAACCCCAACAACATGAGGAAACCCAGCCACACCAAAAAGTCCCTCCTTCATCTTTTTCTGTTGGATAGGTTGTGTTGGATATTTGATGAATGTAGGCAGGACATCTACATCTGTGAGGGCATCTGTAACCTGAGTAACTGCTCTTGAGACTGTTGACTAGTGGGCATTATGTATGTCTGCATCGTTTAACTTGATGCCGCCTGTAGCGTAATACCTTAATGTTAAAAGTGTTCTTCCATGACCGTTGATGCCGTATTTCTTTTTGTTTGTGATTGAATCTTTGGCTGAAGAATTGATTCGATATCAACTAGTCCATAACGTCTCTCAAGTATTTCGTAATCTGCCAAGTTCTGTCGGAGATTGTCTTGCAGCCATTATTCTGTAATGTAGAGGATTTTTTTATTATCATACATGTATTAAGCTCATCTTAACCTGTCTATGCAGCAACTTTTAAATGGCCCTCTTGTTTATGTTTTTGTGAAGGGTTAAATGATGTTCATAAATTGAAAAGCTGTATTATGAATTACTAACCTGTGTGTTTAATTAATGGTATCCCATTCTTTTGATGTATACATCTCTCTCATGTGTTGGAGCCTTGATTTGCACATGAGTGCAATCAATAACTCCAACAACATGAGGAAACCCAGCCACACCAAAAATCTCTCCTTCATCTTTTGCTGTTGGATAGGTTGTGTCGGATATTTGATGAATGTAGGCAGGACATCTACATCTGTGAGGGCATCTGTAACCTAAGTAACTGCTCTTGAGACTGTTGACTGGTGGGCATTATGTATGTCTACACCGTTTAAATGGCTGCCGCCTGTAGCGTAATACCTCAATGTTAAGGTATTTTTCCATGAATGTTAATGCCTTATTTCTTTCTTTTTGTGATTCAATCTTTGGTTGAAGAATTGCATTTGTATCATTTAACTCGATGCTGCCTGTAGCGTAATACCATAATGTTAATAGTATATTCGGGCAAGTTTCTGAGTCCTTTTCAGGATATCTTTCAAATAATGCAAAGTTAGGGCCTTATCAGCCATTTCAGCTTTGTCCAGTCCTATGTTCGATGCAAAAATAGCAAACACAATGAACTGTGATAAGTATAATGGAATTTTTGCAAATCCCTTATTTTTTCCTCAAAACTTTTATTCCACAAACTGCACTGTAATTTCGCACATATACAGAATATAATAATTTAATTTCCACTATATAACTTAAATTCCGCTAATTTTCCTAATTTTTCCTTGAATTGATTCCTCCAAATTTTGACAATTCCAATCACGTGATCGTAATTACATTGACGTTCATGCTTTGTTCTCTCATGGAAACCCAAGGAACTCTTAGTTCTGATAGAATTGATGGATTAAACAAGGCTTACCTGTAAGGTGAAGTTTGATCCAAATTCTATCGAGCCAATCCACTGAGAATCATGGAGATGAACGCTTGACCAGTCATGTGACCAGCGCTTCAGTTCTTTAGAGGTAAATGCATGTCAGAATTTGCTTCTACGAGTCGAGACAATAGGGAAGGGTGCAGGGTTGGTCTATGATTCTGAGTGGATTGGCTCGATAGAATTAGGATCAAACTTCACCTTACAGGTAAGCCTTGTTTAATCCATCAATTCTATCGAAGCCAATCCACTTATCTGAGAATCATTGGAGTATTTAGCGACAAATTCTTAGATGCTGCAATTAACAGAAAATAATTGCTTTGAATGAGTTATATCATTAAGTGGTTTATGATAATAAGTAAAACTGAAATGCTTAAGAAGATTATTTACAGCAACTAATAACTCACAAAAGAAAGTAATATATGAAAAGTAAATACAACGAGCATGTAATTATTTTTGTTTGCTTATGTCCAGCACTGTACGGCTATATGATGAATAACTAGTAAATGGTTTCTTGTAGTATTTTTTAAATGTGCAACCTTTTTTCCAACCTGCTGTCCTCAGAACAGTCCCTATATGTATTCTACTAGCGACTGCACTGGTAGAAGTACCCCTGGTACTGTGAGCTAAGAAAATGAACATATCTATCCCTGAAAGGTGTAAAGCTAGCTTTATCCATGATGAGATGGAACTTTTAGAGGCAGGTTTATGCGGCTTTTGCGTGGCTAGAAATAATTCATCATATTTACGTACAGTCGACACTCGTTGTGTCGAAGTCGGAGGGGCCGTCAAAATACCTCGACATATCCGGAGTTCGACTCATCCGATTTCATTTTGT
Source organism: Fragum sueziense (assembly GCA_963680895.1). Lineage (NCBI taxonomy): Eukaryota > Metazoa > Mollusca > Bivalvia > Cardiida > Cardiidae > Fragum > Fragum sueziense. Next base: position 14,801,466 of record OY804599.1, on the reverse strand, counting down.
TTCAAATTAAATGACATTAGACCATTCTATTGTTCATCAAAAGCTTTCATAATTGAAATATGAGGGTTGTTCGGAAATTATTGAGACAACGCTTATAGGACTTAAATTATAACAAGCAAGGGATTAAAAAATATACCAAAACAAAGAAAATTTATATTTCTCTACATATGTAACTTTTTTCTAAATTTGCTATTACAATAAGCAAACTGGAGTCAATAAACAATTCCTATCTGGAAGGTACCGGAGCACCGCGACGTCATTCACATGACGTCAAAATAACTGACGTTCATAATAGCGCCTCCAGTCGACCTGCTGACCCTGGCTTTTTCGGAGGATCCGATCCATTCACTGCATAGACACTTGATTGTTGTTCAGTTTCTGGATCGTAGAAATACGACCATGTTTTATCGCATGTGATTATACGATCGAGAAAATTTTCACCACCTGTTCGCCACCGCTTTAAGAAGATTTTCGATGCCGCAACTCGCCGTTGTTGGTCACTTTCTGATAGTAAGCTGGGTACCCAAAGGGCACACACACGTTCCATGTTGAGATGTTCAGCCTGTGTCTTATACGCTGTGGCTACCAGTTAAAGTCAAAGGTGCGAGCATTGTCCCGTACTTCCAAAGAGCGCCTTCGCCAAGTGTGTAACAAACGTCAGACGTCAATTTTTCCGTGATGATCGTCGGCCGGCCCGCTCTTTTTTAGTTTTATGGAATTGATGTCATGTCAAAATATCGTCTGGGCCATCTATACAACAGCGCTCGAGACACACCGCTACCACTCTGTGCCATTTCCATCAATTTCTTTGTTACCACGAGAGTCTTTTCCAATTCCACGCAAAATTTTATGTAAGATCGCTGCTCCGCCTTTACGTCACAGTTAATTTTGACGTCGATATTGCGATGGTATCGACTTCCGCAAAAATAGGATAACCGGTGTATTAATGACTCCAATGTTTTGAAATTCTAACAGAATCACGTCACAGATAGACGTTCCGCTCGACGTAAATTTAGTACGTTTATTCCCGCGTTTTCATTGTGAATTAAGTAGTTTTAGTTGTACGATGTAAATTGAATTAGAAATAATTACGAGGTGCTCCGGGTCGGGATACCATGCATATAAAATATGCGAATTTAACCTAAAGAATGCGATAAAATTATTTTTTTATCTACCTACAATTTAAATAGATGTTGTTTCGAACATATCTGTTATATCAACTTGATCCGATATCTTTTAATGAAAATAAATGAAGTGTCTCAATAATTTCCGAACAACCCTCGTATAGTAGGAATAGGAAAGAAATTGCTCGAGACGAGCAATTTCTATCCTTTTCCTACTAAATTTCAATGGCATATTTATTTCATAATAATTTTGTATAAACTTTTTTTTAAAATCCGTTGAAGAGGACGGGACCAAACATTCACTTCGACTTATCCGATGTCGACATAACGAGTGTCGACTGTATATCCGGAGTCCGCCTTAAGTATTCTTTCAAAGTTTCTACAACACAGAGATTTGTATCTTCTCTATAACTCTCAATGTACATTTCTGACAAATGTGTACCTGGCTTTGGCTGTTTTGATAAATTTGTTGCTCTTATTTTTACACTATTATTGTCTACATCTAAATCATTCAATTTTAATAAGGCAATTGTCTGACACCTTTGGCTAGTTACTAAAGCAAGAAATGTTACTAATTTTACAGTTAGGAATTTCAATGACACATCCGTCAGTTCCAAAGTTTTAAGGAATTCTAGAACTTTTTTGACATCCCATGTGCAGTTGTACTTTGGTAAACATAGTTTTTAATCATAAATTCCTTTCATGAATCGTTTCACAAGAATATTGCTTGTTGGATTATGATCACTGATTATATCCAAATATGAAGATAAAGCTGATCGTGTGGTATTAATTGCAATATAACCTAATCCACGATCAAATAACACTGATAAGAAATTGATAATTTCACTCACAGATGGGTTAGTTTTACTAACTTCCCTTTCACCACAAAAACACAACCATCTTTTTATATAACTCCAATATTGTTTTTGTGTGCTTTGTCGCCATGATGCAATAATGATGTTTGCAGGCTTTTCCGGTATTCCATGACTTTGGGGGTATTTCCTGATATCATGAAAGCTCCCATTTTCATCGACTTCAGTGGATGTTTTTGGGGTTTGTGCAGTAGAGTCAGAAGACGATTGGTAGGATGAAGCACTTACCGCAAACTAACTGTAGTAATTGCGGAAACCATGGTTGAGTTGTGAATAGAGGCGCAATTAATATTGCCTCTGTTCTGTCCAATAGAATTTTCTGTAGAACTGCTCCCAGAATGCTAAATGGAGGAAAGATGTAATACAAATTATTAGACCAAGTGAATGAAAAAGCATTCACTACATAAGCTTTTGTATTAGGTAAAAATTTTACGTAATTTAGTAGCTTATGATTTTTTTGATGAGGCAAAAAGGTTTATATCACATGTTCCCATTTTAAACTGAATTTTGTCAAAAACTGTCTTGTCCAATGCCCACTCCATGTCATCATTAAGCTTTTTACTCAACCTATTAAGAGTGTCCGCTTTTACATTTAGCCTCCCAGCAATATGAAAAGCACTCAGCCAAATGTTTTTCGACTCGCACCACAACCTCATTTCTCTTGCCAGTCTGTGTAGTTCGGGTTTTCGACCCCCAATTTTTGAGATGTACTTTAAAGCTACTGTATTGTCAAAGAAATGTTTGTCTCTCACATGTGCACAAAATGACTGTAAACATAAAGAGGCCGCCTTAAGCTCCAGGTACTAGAAATTGATATGATATTGTTTGTCATTTTCGGTCCAAAGTCCACTATTAATCATAAATGGTACCCCATTCTATTGATGTATACATCTTCCTCGTGTGTTGGAGCCTGTATTTGCACATGAGAGCAATCAATAACCCCAACAATATGAGGAAACCCAGCCACACCAAAAAGTCCCTCCTTCATCTTTTTCTGTTGGATAGGTTGTGTTGGATATTTGATGAATGTAGGCAGGACATCTGCATCTGTCAGGGCATCTGTAAGTTTAGTAACTGCTCTTGAGACTGTTGACTGGTGGGCATTATGTATGTCTGCATCGTTTAACTCGATGCCGTCTGTAGGTAATACCTTAATGTAAAAAGTATTTTCCCGTGACTGTTAATGCTTTATGCCTTTCTGTTTGTGATTCAATCTTTGGTTGAAGAATTGATTCGAGATCAACAAGTCCTTGACGATTTAGTCTGTATCTTTCAAGTATTTCATGATCTGTCAAGTTCTCTATCAGAAATCGTCTTGCAGCCATTATTATGTAACATTTGATTATTATTCATGCATTAAGTTAGCTTTAACCTGTCTAAGGAGGGCTGTTATGATCGATAAATGTCTGTCATCTTGTTTTGATTTCTAGGATATTTACATTTGTAAACATAAAGAATTACTGTAATATATTTCAAACCTGTGTTTTGAAAATTGTTGGTTTGGTTAAAATCCATGCAGTAGCTTTTGATAAGAAGATTTTTAAAGAAAAGTTTACGGACGGCGCACGATGGACACACTGCCATGACAATAGCATGAAGGCCAGTGGAGCTAAAAATCAACCAATGGGCCAAATTGAACCAGACTTTACAGGAATGTTCCTTGAGTGACTCTCTCCAAAAAAGTATCTTGCATTTTTTAAAAAAAAAATAGTATATGGGCGTGGCAGGCTTGCAGAAATTTCGTGCATTGAAAATAATACTATATGTTGTGGGTTGTCAGGGAGATACTAAGTATACTGTGGGTTCTACATTTGACAAGGCAATTTTGATTCATTTACTTTGGGAATCATACAAGCTGCAGATAAGAGGAGATAATTGCTTTTCAAAAAGCAAATTTATATTTCATTTTTCATCAAACACTATGTTGTTGGGGATCATTTCAATCATCTGCTTTAAAAGATTCAAATTAATACCACCCACTACATAGGCGTTGGGTTTGGTTTTTAAATATTAAATTTGGAGTGCCTGTCCTATTTATCTTATCTATTTCTCTTATGACTAGAGTAGGGCGCTATGTAATTCCGTGTGCTTTTGATGATACAGCTTGTCAACATTATCCATCACGAAGTACATACACCAAAGGTGAAGAAACAACATCTTGACATCCGTGTATACGCGGGAGATTTTTGTGACGTTACGTTAAAAATGACGTCCGGAAAAAGGACTTTTAAAAATAAAAGACGTAAATGATAAAATATTTGATGAATGTGCTTTTATTTGTTCATAGTACATATATCATAACGTAGAAAACCCTATTTTGTGTACTGTGTTTAACCCTAAACGCCATTTCTGACGTCACGACCCAATTTAAACGTTGTTAATAAACAAGCAGACGCAGGTATTTTTTTTGGTATATTAACAGATCATGTTTACAATCACTTATTAAACAATTGTAAAAATATGAAAGTCGATTTTTATACCACCGTGAGTACGCAAAATAAACGTAATTGAAACTCGGTGACGTCACTTTAGTATATTTATTTAAAGAATACGCATAGCAATTAATCTAATTCAATAATGTCCGATCTAAATCAAATATGTTTACCACAAAAAGATTTAATGAACACAAGTAGATAGAAATAGGTATAAACTCATTAAAATTGTAGTTGACGTTGATATATTCCACCCTTTCTAGTTTGCCCACCCTTTGAAATTGATATACCGGTATTCATGGTATAGTATGTAGTATCAACACGTATAAATATATACATTTCTGAGAAATATAGAAAACTTACAGTACGTTTATATAAACACTTGCTTAAAAGGTTCCCAGTTTTGACGTTATCGCAAGTATGTCCAATTACATCTATTACACCTGTTTTAAAACATATAATACGACGTAAAAGAATGTAAAAACGGGATGAAATTAGATAAAATTCAATATAATGTTATATCACCTAATTCTAAAAATGAGCGAAATCAATTGGCGACCTCTGCTCCGTTTTGACAAGTAGACTCATCTGCTCCACACGCGCACAATTCTTTGCAATCCAGATTGCTCGATTTGCACAGTTTGCACTTTCCGGATCCACATTTAGATTTCGTGCAACCACACTTTACCAGTTCAAGAAGTGCATGTGGTCCTGGCAACAAGGTCGTCATAACCGGCTGGTATACATCCTGATCCTTTATCCTACCAAAGATTTCAGGATCTGGAATGGGAGGACAAGGGACCATGTCAAAGTTCTAAATTATGTATTGGAACGCTGCGCGTTTTTAAAACAGTTTCCTCAAATGCCGCGTTTGTAGGTGGCAATCTTTCATTCGTATCGCTTCCTACGAAATAGCCACCACCGAAGAGCTTCCAGTTCTGTGATCTCTGTTCCAGGCTGATACAACTGGCAGACAAACTTTTCAAGAGACGTTAATGTTATTCCAGTTATGGCATGCCCCGAAGAGATGGCTTTAAAAGTTCAAATGCCTTCCAAACAGATTTTCACCTTTCCAGTGAAGGACCTTGTGTTATCAGCGCCTGAAAAGGCATGTACGACTGGTAAAACTTCGGCCGCTTCATTTCCTATGGCATCAACTATTGCTTTCAAACGCACAATGCATTTTGTATCGCCATTTCCTGAAACAAACACGATGTCTTGAGGTAAAAAATTTGGAATTCGCTTCAAGCATAACCAAAATACATCTGTGTCTGGCGAGTAAATATCAATGGATGCGTTCAGAGTTCTCCCATCGTTAGCCATCGGTACCGTTGGTAACCATCGGTAGCCATCGGTAACCATTGGTATACCGATGGATATTTTGTTGGTCACCAATTGTCCCGCGACCATACAAGTCGAGTAGCGTTGGTAGCCTTGTTTTGATTACAAAAGATGGCGGATAACAACCCACCTACGGCGGTCCCAATCATATATATTTTTTCATTAACAAGAGCATCGTCCTGTAACCGTTCTTGAAAGAATTTATTGTAGTAGTTGAAGCAACCGTTATTCTATTTAGCCATTTATTTCTGAAAATATTGGTGGTTGGTTATCCGCCATGTTTTTTTACCGATCGGCACAATATTCGTTGATAGTTTGTTGGTTGCCGACGGTGCCATCGGCTACCGATGGTACCATCGGTAGCCGATGGTAAAAACACTCGGTTACCGATGGGAGAACCATGAACGCACCCAATGAAAAAGAAGCCACGTTTGAAGCAGTCAGTTGCATGGAGCTGGATTTTCTGTATCAGCCTCTTCCTGTGAACTGGAAAGATATATCACCTTTCGTTGAACCGTTGAACGTACAGTGTTACGGTATGCTAAAACGAAACGCCATTGTCTTTCTTTGAGTTTTGTGATGACCTTCTCTGCGAGGTAAACAGTGAGCCAGTCTTTAGTAGAAGAAGGGGAGAGAAGAATTACCATCGACACATTTTCGAGCTGTGTACTGTCTGTGATGTGATACGATACCGCTTGTTTCTTGCCAAGTCGTTTCAAGCGTGTTGCGGTTTTCAGAGAAGATGGTCGATCATATGGATCGAAGATAAGATACACTTCATAATGGAAAAATACAGACCTCGCCCCTCTTGTAATTATAGATTCGACAGATTAAAACGTGGTTGTAATTGCGATGGCATCAATGAAGGTGCCTCTCAGGCCTAATAGGTTATATAGGTTTAGATGTATATACTGAGAGACAAAAGAAAGTATACACATTTTATTTCTCAATATCTCTCTTAATTTTCATGATAGCGACTCGAAATTTTGAACAAAATCCTTTTACTTATAAAGCATTTATACACGGTTGAAAGATGTCACCTGGAATCAATCGATTATCCATACTCGTGCTACATGTCGGTTTTGCAAACTTTGCATGTGTGACTTAGTGTAGAATGGGATATTGCTGTTGGTTGTGATTTGGTTTCTCTGTTCTTTACCACAACATGTCACAATGTTGTTTTTCTATTACATTAAAACACAGTATTGGTGGCGGGGAGAAATTTATCAATATGCCAGCTTTTTTTTAATTTAAGTCCCATTTTTCTATGACGCAGCATTACATGAAAAATACGTGACAATATACACATAGTCATGTGGATAGGAACACTTTTCGTATTAATTTACAAAATCCGCCAATAAATCTTTCAGGAATTATGTCAAAGAACATTTTTGCATCAAGTCCTCTTTTCCCATGACGCAGCATAAAATGGTACAAACATCAACAGAATGCACATGGTCAGGTAATTAGAAACATTCTGTGAAATTTTGATCCAAATCCGTTTATAAATGTAGGAGTTATATCAACTAGAATGTTTGCATTGAATTTGTGACGTATTTAAGCAACCTGGAAATGGCCTAATTCTGGGAAAATACCGCCTCTCCCGAAATGTCAAGAAACGGATATCGATAACAGGAACATATGTGATTACAAAAATGCATGTTGGCACCCTGTATCATCAAAAGCACACGGGAGCCAATTTCGTTACATAGCGCCCTACTCTAGACAGCCGGAGTGGCGCAGTGGTAAGTGCTCTCGACTTGCAGCCTGGTGGTTATGAGTTCGAGCCCCACTCAGGTAAAGTGTGTCTTTGAGTAAGACACTTAATTGTCAGCCCCAGTATACCCAGCTGTATAGAGTGGACCCGTAGCAGTAAGGTAAAACTTACTGCATCTTCTCTAAAAAAAAAAGAAAGAAATAAAGACCATACAGAAACTTGAATTAGCATAATGTACATCTGGTCTCGAAAACTGTATAAACTGTATGAACCTATCTGTTACTCTGGCTGGCCCCATCGCTACATTCTATCAAATCAAAAGACCAAAAGAGTTGTTAATTTTGCTTATAATTATATCACGAATAATCTATCTTTTACAGATCAGTATGCTTTAGAAATTAGCCATATGTTGTATATTGCACAATCATGAAATACTTCTTGACAAAAAGCACCACTGTGCTAATTCATACCCATCTTTAAAGGGTCGGTTTGAACAAATTAAGGTGTTAGCCTACTTAATTGTTTCGGAACAGAAAGTCCTTAGTTTCATGCCTTTGAAATTGACAAAATTGCTATTGTCACTCTTGTCATTTTGGTTCAGATGAACAATTTAGGACAATCTTGGTCCTCTTGTTATATTTCCGTCTGAATCGAAGACCATCCTTGTACTGTTGGGTAAGGACAGTAATGCCATGCTGTACTTTCCAACCTGAACAATAATACCAAAGTGGGAATTTGTGAAGTTTTCTTTTTTATTTCCGTCTGAATCGAAGACCATCCCTGTACTGTTGGTTAAGTACATCAATGCCATGCTGTACTTTCCAACCGTAACAATAATGTCAAATTGGAAACTTGTGAAATTTTCTTTTTATTTCCGTCTGAATCGAAGACCATCCTTTAACTGTTGGGTAAGTACATTAATGTCATGCTGTACTTTCCAAACGTGACAATATTTTTTTTGTGTCGAATGGGAACTTGTGAAACTTTCCTTGTACTGTTGGGGAAATACATCAATGCCATGGTGTACTTTTCAACCGTGACAATAATGTCGAATGGGAACTTGTGAAACTTTCTTTTTATTTCCGTCTGAATCGAAGACCATCCATATACTGTTGGGGAAATACATCAATGCCATGGTGTACTTTTCAACCGTGACAATAATGTCGAATGGGAACTTGTGAAACTTTCTTTTTATTTCCGTCTGAATCAAAGACCATCCTTGTACTGTTGGGTAAGTACAGTAATGCCATGGTGTACTTTTCAACCGTAACAATAATGTCGAACTGGGAACTTATGAAACCTTTTTTATACGCCCGAAGGGTCGTATTATGTTATTGCCCCGCTCGTCTGTCCGTCCGTCCGCCCGTTAGCAATTTCTTTTGTGCACAACTCATCCTACAGTTTTCATCGGAATTTGATCAAACTTGCCACAATGAATCTCCATGGTGTCTTGTTGTGCATACCGCTTATGGAATTCAATTAACTTTTTTCGTTCTTGAATTATCTGCCATTGACTTAAAAAATGCCCATTTTGCTTGTGTGCGCAACTCCTCCTACAGTTTAGATCAGAAGTTGATCAAACTTGCCAAAATCAATCTCCATGGTGTTTAGTTGTGCACACTGCTTACGGAATTTAGATAACTGTTTTTCGTTCTTGAATTATCTGCCCTTGAATTTAAGGGAAAAATGCCCATTTTCTCAAAAATGCCCATTTTCTCCTGTTGGCAACTCCTACAGTTTCAACCAGAATTTAATCAACTAGCCACAATGAATCTCTATGGTGTCTTGTTGAGCAAACAAAATTTTGATAACGTTTCATGTTTGAATTATCTGCCCTTGAATTGAAAAAATGACCAATTTTACTGACAAGCCCCTCTCGGGCGTATATGCACCGCTCTGCGAAGCTCTTGTTTTATTTTCGTCTGAATCGAAGACCATCCTTGTACTGTTGGGTAAGTACATCAATGCCATGCTGTACTTTCCAACCGTAACAATAATGCCGAACTGGGAACTTGTGAAACTTTCTTTTTATTTCCGTCTGATTCGAAGACCATCCGTGTAGGCCTACTGTTGGGTAAGTACATCGATACCATGCTGTACTTTCCAACTGTAACAATAATGCCAAACTGGGAACTTGTGAAACTTTCTTTTTATTTCCGTCTGATTCGAAGACCATCCGTGTAGGCCTACTGTTGGGTAAGTACATGGATACCATGCTGTACTTTCCAACCGTACCAATAATGCCAAACTGGGAACTTGTGAAACTTTCTTTTTATATTTCCGTGGGAATGGAAGACCATTCATGTACTGTCTTCAGTGTCTTGAAAGTACCTTAATACCATGCTGTACTTTCCAACTGATACAACTACAGCATATGGAAACTTGTGAAACCTTTTTAGCGAACTGGAACTTTATGTCCGGGGAGCTAATGTCACAGACATTTCATTTTGGACCATGACCTTTGACCAAATGACCTTGGAGGTCGACCTACTTCTATTTTTTTAGAGATGAGTTTGATTATCAGCCTGAATGATTGCTAGTTTTGACTTTATTTTGTTTGTACTATCATCTACAATTATTGAGCCTAGGTTAAAACATATACACAATGTTGGTGAGTCGTGACCATAAGATCTTGCATAAGAAAGATTTTCAGTTTGATCTGACCAGAAAGTCCTTAGATATGTCCTCCTGAATTTGACAAAAAATGCTGTAAGATTTTAGCTCATCTGAGCACTTAATGCTCAAGGTGAAATATTTCAGTCAGTTTTTGGCCATCGTCCGTTGCTCGACCACCTTGGTTTCCTATGTAACCCTGTCTGTTTTGGTTGCATCTCATATGCTTGATTATTAAGATTTTTCTTCTTTTATTCTCAATGTTTTGCCAAGTTTATTCTATTTGGGAAGTCAAAACCAGGTCTTATTTGAGAGAGGATGAAACAACATTCATATGAATATAGTCAAATTTGTTATTGTTAGTGTTATCAAATTTCATGTTTCATGTATTTATGTCTCATTATTGTTAAATTGTGTTTGTAATATGTATGCAAGTATTGACAGAAGAAACTATTTAAGGACTTCTATAAAACTCATTGTTAGATACCAAACACTTCATACATAATCCATGACAACGGAAATTGACAAGGGATACCCTCGTCAATTTCAGTTGTTACGGATGACACCCAAAGATGCACAAGGTGTTTTGTAGTTAATGATGAGTTGTAAATCAATTTACTAACTGTGTGATCTGGAATTGCCTTTAATGACTAACTTTAGATGGCAAATATTTTAAATTTGATTTGAATTAGCTTATTTTGATTGTAAATTATTATGTCTAAAATTTTGATAAAATAAAATGTGAATTTAAATTGTTGTCTTGGTTATTGATATTCCAATAATACAACATATATTCTGGCATGTTAAAGAAAGTGTGCATTTGGTCAAAGGAAACTATTGTATACTTATTCAAGCAGAAAAAAAACCCATTGAATTTGGTACCAAAATTTACAAAAAAAGTATTAAAAGAAATGTTCACATTTATTGAAGTTTGCTTTATTACTGTTAACTACCATAGGTTGAAAAATTAAAGTCGCAGACTAGTGGCATTTTGTTCCTGCTGGCATAATAAGACTTTGTGTTAGACCTACTTGTGGTGGTTACTTTGCTTAAATAAGTGTACAGTATCTACCTGTAACAAAATGCACTCTTTATTTTGTGTGTCAGTATTTTTATGACCTGCCATTAATCTTTCCATAAACAAGACCAGGGGTACGTATTATTAACAATCTTACCACCATGTTTTGTGTAAACTGTGTAAGAAAACATCTGATTGAACGAGAAATCAGATTGGACCAATCAGAAGTAATCGTCTGACCGTTGACCGTTGATAATTGGACCCCAGGTTTTGATGTCCCTATGAGATAATGATTGGGAAATTTTTGAGCAAAACAGAAAATACTGATTATCAGCATTTTCTCCTTCTGCCTTGATAGTTTCTTTGCTACATCAGGGTTCGCACAGACTTGAAAAGTGCTTGAATTTGAGCCTGTTTCTTGAAAAGTGCTTAAAAACAAAAAAATAGTGCTTAAAAGTGCTTGATTTTGATCCCCCTCTTAAAAAGTCCTTAAAAAGTGCTTGAATTTGTCAAAAATAGGCTTAAAAATGATACACTTGAGAATCATTTTGGTGAAAAAACTGGAGATACGATCCTGAACAAGCCTTTGTCAGAGACTGACACAAAGCCATTTGCAATTCCTCCTCCCCCTCCAATTTCTTTGCAAGAAATATGCCCTCTTGAAAGTAAGAAATGGCAGGACATTGTATACTGGGACTGCAGTACTCTTTGTTGAAGACCAACATTAGTGACTGGTGTTCGAAGAAACATGCTTGAAAAATGGAATAATGTGCTTAAAAAGTGCTTAAAAAGTGCTTGAATTTTGGCATTGGCTGTCTGTATGAACCCTGTACATACAAATCCCTTAGTTATCCATAATTATTTTTTCGCCTACATTAGCTTCCTATTTCGACCAGCCAAATTTTGGTGACTGGTGGAAACATTTATGTTTGGGAAATATTTAAGGAAACGAAGAAAATACTGATAACCAACCCTTTCTTCTCTTCACATAATATTTTCTTTGTATAAAGTACAAGTTTTCTGTGATCATTAGCACTACATTTCGTAGACAAGACTAGATTTTGACGCCTCTTCTAAAAGAAAAGGCTTGTGGATAAACACTTAGGACAGGGTTGCCACGCGTCAGGGAAAAGTCAGAGAAATTTGATTTTTTTCAAGGTCAGGGAATTGTCAGGGAAATTTGTGAACTGTCAGGGAAATTTGAAAATGCTGGCAAATGTCAGGGAATTGTCAGGGAATTTTGAGAAAAATAACATGCAGTGCCATGAAATTAATTATTTCAACATCGCCTTTTAAAAATATTTCGAGACACCGCAAATTCCCGCGAAATTACCGCGGCGAAATATGTCAGGGAATCTTCCAATTTAGCCAGGGAAATTTATTTCCTCTGACTAGTGGCAACCCTGTAGGAAACAGGAGAAAAGGCTGATAACCAGAATTTTCTACTTTTGTCTCAGTATTGTTGTATCATATTGTCCACGAATCTCAACTTGTTTAACAGACACATCATTTGTCCGCTGCGCAGCTGCTTTCAAATCGGACAAATCTAAAAACTGTGTCTTTCGGAAAAGGCTTTAAGACTGTCACAATAGGGAACGATTTTTATCCAATATTCATTTTCCACAATATTTTCCAAGTCCATTATCTTTTGGGGAGTCGAAGAGTCATTGTGTGGTAATGTGTTAATCATCATCTTCAGACCCATTGTTTTCTCTTCTATAGAAGCTGAGCCCGGAAAGCTCAGTCTGTAACATAGGAGTCACTGGTTGGAAGCCAGCTCGGCAAATATCCTTTCTGACGTTTTACAAAACATTTGTTTCTCACAAATGGATGAATAGGGAGGGATTTTTTCCGGATAACTGTGATGTAATTTTGCACAAACAATGATAGTTTGCAGGTGTTGTTATAAAATCTTGTGACAACGACTTGATTCAAGCCGTAGTTACAATATTTTATAACAACATCAACGGTTCATCAAAACATAACGGTAAACCCAATCTATTTTTAGCACAGAATTCACTGCTATTACTTATGTTTGACAGAATCAGTAAAAACTAGAACTGTCGCAAAGCGGACAAATACCCCCCACTAGCACCTTGTCACTGGAAAAGTGCTATAAGTCAAAAGGTTCTTTAGTTGGAGCACGGAAACGAATTTTAAACAAAGTCCATCTGTGACCTTGACCTTTGACCTTGGTGACCGCAAAACAATAGGGCACCTCCTTGGATAATGGGCAACAACTGTGTAAAGTTTCATGATCCTAGGTCAACCGGTTCTCGAGTTAAAGCACGGAAACGGATTTTAAACAAGGTCCGATTGTGACCTTGAACTTTGACCTTGGTGACCCCAAAACAATAGGGCACCTCCTTGGGTCATGGGCAACAACTGTGTAAAGTTTCATGATCCTAGGTCAACCGGTTCTCGAGTTAGAGCATGGAAACAGATTTTAAACAAAGTCTGATTGTGACCTTGACCTTTGACCTTGGTGACCCCAAAACAATAGGGCACCTCCTTGGGTCATGGGCAACAACTGTGTAAAGTTTCATGATCCTAGGTCAACCGGTTCTCGAGTTATAGCACGGAAACGGATTTTAAACAAAGTCCAATTGTGACCTTGACCTTGGTGACCCAAAAACAATAGGGCACCTCCTTGGGTCATGGTCAACAACTGTGTAAAGTTTCATGATCCTAGGTCAACCGGTTCTCGAGTTAGAGCACGGAAACGGATTTTAAAAAAGTCCAATTGTGACCTTCACCTTTGACCTTCGTGACCCAAAAACAATAGGGCACCTCCTTGGGTCATGGGCAACAATTGTGTAAAGTTTCATGATCCTAGGTCAAACTGTTTTTGAGTTAGAGCACAGAAATGAAAAAGTCTACGGATGGATGACTGGACGGACGGACAGACAGACAGACATGGTGAAACCAATATACCCCCCTTTTCTTCGTAGGTGGGGGGTATAACTAATGCTAGGTTCCCACTGCCGATCTGTTTAACTCGATCAACACGACCTCCTAACTTCCCCGATCAAGCCCGACCAAATGTCTGTACACGACTTCTTCTCGATCACCAGTCGATCTAACTAGACCCTCACCCGAGCACTCCCGATCATTTCCAGATTGAAGCCCGACCATCTTTCCGATTTCTACCTGATCATCCCGACCTTAATTCGAGCCCTACACGACCATCTCGATCTATACACGACCAGATCGAGCTGATTCTATTCTAGGTGATCTGAATGAAAATCTTTCTGCAGTGTTTGTGAATATCACATATTCATGATCATTTCATGATATTGTTGGTTTAAGCATATCGTCGGTGTAAATGCAAAACCTCGTATGTCGATTGTTGCGATTTTCAAAGTACAAAATTGTGTGCCTAATTAAAGACAATTCTTGCAAGTTTTGAGATATTATTACTGGTCAGTATTAATGACAAATCATTCGTGAACAATATGTCCAAATTTCAAGTCATACATTTCAGTTCGGGAAAAGTTATTATACTTTTTTTCCCTCCCCTTTAAAAATTTCCAAAAACGAGATACGAGGTTTTGCATTTACAACGATGATATACATAATTTAAATGTGACGTAAATGTACTTTTAGCTATTGACTCACCCTTAATACGATTAAATATAACGATTTATGTATTCTTTTAGGCATTAAATACCGTTATTTCAATCGAAAGTGTTATGTCTTGAATCAGGGAATAATATGAAACACCATTTCCGATAATTTTCAATATTTCTGTTAAGATAATCTGCGCGGGATCTAGTGCTGTTTGTACACATTTATAACCACATGACCTAGTATTCCCACTGCCGATCAGATCAACTCGATCAAACAATCGAATACAGGTCGAGCTCAATCTGCAAGGGTGGTCGGGAGAGGTGGAGGTGATCCAAATTGATCTGCATCGCTCGGGCTTCCTACTCGAGTTTTTTTGACATGCAAAAATAGTCGAGTGCGATCGAGTACAAAAATAATCGAGAAGCGATTGTGTATTGGTCAGGTAAAAAATCGACCTTATCGAGAATCACTCGGATCTAGAGATCGAGTATGATCGGGTTGATAATCTGTATTCCGACCTGCACCGAACATGCACTCGATTACCTCGACTTGTACTCGAGTAATTTCTGACCACATCCCAATCAACTCGACCTCTGATTCATCTGTTACTCAACCAAATCGAGTGAAGAGGTCGGGTTTGATCGACTAGAGATCGAGAAGAAGTAATATGGTCGGGTTTGATCGAGGGCATTTAAGCGATCGAGTAGATCGAGTTGATACGCTGCCATAGAGTAGTTGGAAGCACTCGATCATCTCGACTTGTCCGAGTAATTCCCGACCGCTTTCCCGATCAACTCGACTTCTGCTCCATCTGTTTATCCAATCAAATCCCAGTAAAAGATATTGACTCGATCACACACAATCTCTACACGAGTGATTGTCGATCAGCTCGATCTTCTATACGATCGATACTCGAGCAACTTCCCGATGTGCTTTCTACTCGATCGCTACACGGATTTTTTTGACGTGTCAAAACAAATTGGCAGGATTGTCGATCTTTGCAGACCATACTCGATCATCTCGACTTATCCTGATCACCATTGCCGACCGACCTCGATCGCTTGATCGGGTTTGGTCGAGTTGATTTGATCGGCAGTGGGAACCTAGCATAATCAGAAATGACCTAAAATATTTTGATATGGTCGAAAGCATTAGAGAAATGAAATGTATACAGACGTTTATTTTTTCAAAAGCTATGCACGGACAGCTTAGCCCATTACCACACAATGACTTTTTGACTCCCCATAAAAAAATGGCCATGGAAAACATTGTGGAAAATGAAGAAATTGCTTGTGACAAGCAATTTCTTCATTTCCCACAATGTTTTCGATGCAAAAATACCTAAAAATTAAAAATTTCATTCACTTGAATTTGTCGTCTGCAGGATCTTTCAATTTGAACCGTCCTTAAATTTTGTTGTTTGTAGTAGGGTTGTGAATACAAAACCAACAACCTATAACTATGATCTGATAGCTTTTAATTTCTATGTATATCACAGTTTAAAATGAATACATACAGATAATCTACATGTATATTTTTTCTATGTTGATGAAAATTCCTAAGAAACCCTATTCAATCTTTTCAAAAAGAAATGAGCCAGGATCTGGGAAAAGATCCCTTTAGGCTTTTGAGCTCAGCATGGTTCCAGATCAGCCTGCATGTACATGCAGTCTGATCTAGAACCACGTTGTTCTCCAATAGCTTCTTCATGGCCAGAGGCAATCCTTAGAGAGCAGCATGGATCCCAGTCAGAAAGCTCCTAGTCAATGGCTTATCATGAAACATGACTGACAGAAATGCTATAAGGGACTTTTTTCCAGATCCTGGCTCATTTTAATGATTCAGGCTGATCAATACTGAAAGCATTTACAGACGACAAAATTGACAAAATCAATGGAAACTCGTATAGAAATTTCAAAATTATTAGATAACCTTGAAGGAAAAGGAGAAAATTATGGTGATTATCATCATTTTCTTCTTATCCTATCTACAAGGTATTCTACGCCCTTTCCCAAACAGCGAGATTTTAGGGCGGTCCAACTTAAAAGAAGTAGAGGACAAAATAGTTGGTGTCATAAGGAGATAATGTGTGGGATTTACAAAGAAAATATTGAGACAAAAGAAGAAAGTGCTGTTTATCTATTTACCAAAATTTTAGTCCAGTCATAATTTAAAAGTGTTGAAGAGTACTATATACATGCATCTAGTAGTAGATGTTTTGTTTCTTATGTCTTAAAAGAAATGGAGTAAAAAGGAGAAAATGTATGTGATCAGGGTTTTTTCCTCCCCTTTTCAGATTTCCTGCAGCTTCCCTTAGTGCATATTTCAAAATTAAAGGTACTTGACCCATTACTGCAAGGTGACGCCTTTTGACTACTTCACAAGAAAAGGCTTGGGAAAACATTGTGGAAAATGAAGAAATTGCTTTTGACAAAAAATGTCTTCATTTCCCATAAAATTTTCAACCCAAAAAGACCAGAAAAGTTTAAATTCCATTCAATTGAAATTGTAGTGTGTAACATCTTTCAAAGCCGAACAGTCCAAAATTTTGTCGTCTGGTAATGGGTTAAGATGGGATGATACCCTTTTGTGATTAAATAGACAGAAAGGGTTTGTTGTCTAGCCTTTGTATTTAAACATCTCTAAACAAGCCCTGGTTTAACCCTTTCCCAAACGACAAAGTTTTAGGGTGATCCACTTCAAAAACTGTCACAAATGACAAAATGGGTGTTATTAAAGACAGGATATGTGCAAAATATGGCACAGAAAATATTGAGACAAAAGGAGAAACTGCTGGTTATCAGCAGTTTCTTCTTTTGTCTCAATGTTTTCCCAAGCCTTTTCTATTAGAGACGTCAAAACCAGGTCTTGTTTGGGAAAGGGTTAAACATCCTTAACAGACATGGCCTTGAACACGATGTATAATCACCTGACTCAGAATTTCCGATAATCTTAATATCTTTTTTAATACTTGACCAATTTGAATTCCGTTTGAAGCAGAGAATCTGGGAAAATGACAGGAATAAGCTGGATGTGTTGGATTTTTGAAAAATCAACTGATAAAAAGTTATTGAAGATAAACCAAAATTTTGGTTTATCTTCAAGAACTTTTTTGTAAGTTGAATTTTCAAAAATCAACCACGTCCATCTAATGCGTGACGTCTGTCCACATTCTCTGCTTCAAACCGAATTCAAATCGGACTCATATTAACAAAATTATTGAAGATTTTCTGAAATATTGTATCACATGATTATCCACTGTGTTGAAAGCATTTGAGGCAAAAGAAAATACTGATAACCAGCTTTTTCTCATTTTAATATTTATCTTCAATGCTATATGTTGCACGCAAATAATATTTCTATCAAAATCTGTTTTGTCGTCTGCAGCAGCATTGAAACAAGAACCATCTATTTTTCGGCACTTTGTAAAAGGTTTAATTAAACAAATTATTTTACATGTGATAGCACAAATAGGTATAAAATCTTATCCTAAGTATCTAAATTCAAACATATCAATCTAAATACTGTATTCTAGAGAATAGCTTGTCTTCTGTGAAAGAAATTCTGAACATTTTGTTCTGCTGTAAATATTTATCAAAATTTGTCACTAAATCATTGGAGCAAAGTCAAAGTCATTGGTCTAGTGTAATTCTATTGTAAGTGTAAGTGAATATGAAATCCTTATGCCTTAACCCTTTCACAAACAAGACCTGGTTTTGACATCTGTACTAGAGAAGGCACTGGAAAACATTGAGACAAAAGAAGACAATGCTGGTGACCAGCATTTTCTCCTTTTGCCTAAATATTTTCTGTGCTATAATGTACACAAATAACATTAGCATAAACTTCCATTTTGTCACCTGCTGCATATTTCAAATTAGTAAAATATTAAATTTCGCCACTCGAGTAAGGGTCAAGTTACAACAGTTTTACACTAATTCAAAACAGTACAGTCGACTCTCATTGTGTCGAATTCAGAGGGACCGTCAAAATACTTTGACATATCTGGAGTTCGACACATCCGATTTTTTCTTTGTATCTATTACAACAATTTTTAACCGTTTTTGACGCTCATCAAGTACGTTCATAACTGAAATATAGTAGGAAAAGGAAAGAAATTGCTCGACATGAGCAATTTCTTTCCTTTTCCTACTATATTTCAATGGCTACATTTATTTCAAAATAATTTTGTTTAATAATTTTGGCATCCATTGATGAGGATGGGACCAGACTTTCACTTTGACTTAAGCGGAAATTCGACTTATTAGATTTCAACACATCGAGTGCTGACTGTATATTGAAATCTTGGTAAAACTAGTACATCTTCATGTCTCTTGCAGGAGAAACTCTTGGATGTTTTCTTTCATCTTCATTCTGAAACATGTCAACAATAGCCATTAGAAAATGTTTTACATCGTTTTACCCTTTCCGAAACGACAAATTTGTTGTAAACAAGAGCTGTCACTGTAAGATGACAATGCCCCGACACCGCTTTGATTTTAAATTATGGCCAATCTATGTTCAAGGTCAAGGTCATCCAGGGGTCAAGGTCACCAAAGTATGTGCCTACAGAAAGTTAATGTACCAAGGAATGTTGTGGTAAAGTATGAAGCGAATATGTTAAGTAATAAGGAAGTTATGGCCAATGTTAAAGTTTTTGGACGGAATGACGGACAGACGGACGGACAAGTCAAATTTATGATGCCTCCCTATCGGGGGTATAAAAAGAAAGTGAATTGTGTACAATATAGCACAAAAAGTATTGAGACAAAAGGAGAAACTGCCGATTATCTTCTTTTGTCTCAATGTTTTCCCAAGCCTTTTCCATTATGGATGTCTAAACCCAGTCTTGTTCAAAAAAGGGTTAAATATCACTGGTGTAGTGAATGAAAAATAGTACAAAAAACTCTCTAAAACATATTTTTTTATCTCTATTCCTTAATTCTTTTTTATCCTATTCCTTGTAATCTGTAAGATCACAAATTACTGATTCAAGTTAAAAAGTGTTGAAGACAATAAAACAAGTATGTTTGAACAACACAAATGTCGCAAAAATATTTTGTTTCTGAAATAGGACCTTTATAGAATCGGATGAATTCTACCTTTGAATTGTTGTAAACCAGTATATCGTCACTTTTCAACAAAAAACCTCGTATTTACAGCTTGTTTAAAGCTGCAGTTACAAGGTTTTTCTTGAAAAGCAACAACATTCTCCTTTTCCTTTAAAATGTTTGTGGACTTCAATGTACTCAAATCTAAAATTGTGTTGTTTCAAGTAATCAACAAGAGCTGTCACTGTAAGATGACAATACCCCCGACACCGCTTTGATTTTAAATTATGGCCAATCTATGTTCATGGTCAAGGTCATCCAGGGGTCAAGGTCACCAAAGTATGTGCCTACAGAAAGGTAATGTACCAAGGAATGTTGTGGTAAAGTATGAAGCGAATATGTTAAGTAATAAGGAAGTTATGGCCAATGTTAAAGTTTTTGGACGGAATGACAGAAGGACAGACAGACAGACGGACGGACAAGTCAAATTTATGATGCCTCCCTATCGGGGGCATAAAAATCTGTTGCATGTGACAAAAAAGTAATTTCACAACAGCATAACTCTTAACCCTTTACCAAACGACAAAATTTTAGGGCGGTCCAAATTGAAAGATCGTGCAGACGACAATTTCAAATGAATTGAATTTTTAATTTTTTTGGTCCTTCTGGATGGAAAATATTGTGGGAAATGAAGAAATTGCTAGTCACAAGCAATTTCTTCATTTTCCACGATGTTTTCCAGAGCCATTATTTTGTGAGGAGTCAAAAGGAGTCATTGTGTGGTAATGGGTTAACCCTTTCCGAAACAAGACCTGATTTTATAGAAAAGGCTTGGGAAAATATTGAAACAAAAGAAGAAACTGCTGATAACCAGCAGTTTCTCCTTTTGTCTCAATATTTTCTATGCCATATTTTACACAAATTCTATCTTTAATAACTTCCATTTGGTCATTTGTGGCAGTTTTTGAAGTTGATCACCCTAATATTTTGCCGTTTGGGAAAGGGTTAATAAGACTGTATCAGTCATGGTCTCACAAACCACAAGGTCTCATTTTTGTATACGCCAACAGAAATGTACCTACCTCCTTGCCCTCCAAGATACATCCTTCAGTACGTATTCAGGTAGATAACTTACATCTCTCTGAAAAATATTTTTTTACAAATGGCTGTGTGTGATTAAATGCACAGGGAATTTTAGCAATTTTGATGGTGTCTCTTTTTTCTTTAATAAGGAAGAAACACCATCAAAATCACTAAAATTCCCTGTGATTTAATGGATACCTAGCAATGCCAAATTTAAAAAAGAAATATTTTTCTTTAATAAGGAAGAGACACCATCAAAAGCACTAAAATTCCCTGTGGTTTATTGGATACTTAGCAATGCCAACTTTAGAAAGAAAGATGTTTTGGTTAAAACAGTTGATTGATTGAAGGAAGTTTTATGTTCCACTAAACAATAAAGGTCATATGTAGAGGGGACCTTGGCTTAAAGTCTCGCACAAAGACTAGAGTGGTGGAGGGTTGAACCAGCAACCCTCATGTTTTTAGTCCAGCAAACTACTGAATCGTCTTCCTTGGTTAAAATAATATTTGCTGGAAAGGTATTGTCCTAAGGGACACATTTTTGCCATATGAGGGCTAAAGGTTCGGAACTTATAGCCCAAGTTTTTGCAAACAAACTGGGCAAAAACTAATCCCAACAACATTTTAGTATAGAAGCAATATACTTATCTCAAAATAAAACCTCTTAATCTAAAATGTGCCATTTCTAACAAACTGTCAATTCTTTTAACTCTTTCCCAAACAAAACCTGATTTTGAAGTCTTTACCATAGCAGGATTGGGAAAACATTGAGGCAAAAGATGAAAATGCTAATGATCAGCATTTTCTCCTTTTGCCTCAATATTTTCTGTGTTTTATTGTACACAAATCCTATTCTCTGTCAACATCTATTTTGTTGTGTGCAAGGTCTTTCAAATTGGAACAGTTGAGAATTTTGCCATTTTGGAAAGGGCTAATCTAAAATGTGTCATTTCTTACAAACTTTATAATCTGGAACTGTGAAAACCATACTTACCATATCTTTAATAATCAAGCTACATCCATAACACAAGTTGGCTAACACTTCTTCAACACTTGGCCTGCAGTGAAATTAAGTATATTTTTTGCAAAGCAATTAGTAATACACTATAATGAAATACTCGATTAAATATTTCGCCAAATTTTGCCGAAATATTGAATCAAGTATTTTATCATAATGTATTTATTATATTACCAGAAGAAAAATTTTGTGATATTGTATTTAGTAATAGCTTATCTAACTCTTTCCTAATGACGTAAAATTAGAATGTTTCACTTTTAAAGCTGCGGCAAATGACAAAATGGACATGAACATTTGTACAACTTTTCAAAGAATATATTGAGAGAAAAGGAGAAAATTCTAATATAGGCATTTTCTTCTTTTCTCTAAAATGATTTCTGAGTTCATCTTTTTTAGGGACATCAAAAGTAATCTCTTGACTAGGAAAGGGTTAAAATATCAATATCTAATGTTTAAAAAGCCTTTAAGTACACATTTTGGACCCATGGTATTTAGGGAGAATTCAAGAAAGCTAGCATTAAAACCCTAATTACAAAAGCAATTACTTTTATACGCTTATATACGGTAGACACTGTCAACAGGGTTAAAAGATAGAAATAAACAATATTACATACAGTGTTGTTGTTTTAGTCTGACACGACCCGTCTCCTTGCCCACAACATTCCGGTGACATACTGTCCGGTGTACAGGACATGGAGTCTTGTTTCTTAGCTCGTGAGATTTGTTGTGAAAATAACACAGCGGACATGGCTGACGATGCACCTACATTTGTGTCTAATGGTCCCTGTAGAAGAGAAAAATTAACTAAGAGTGTTCAAACAGTTTCCATATCCCTATTAGAAAGGCCTTCGGAAAACATTGAGGCAAAAGAAGAAAATGCTGATGATCAGCATTTTCTCCTTTTGCATCAATGTTTTCCCTGCAGTTTTGTACAGAAATCTCATCTGTATCAACATCAACAAGTCATCTTTAACAAAATTCTGGTGAGAGGTTGTCCGGTGTACAGGACATCGAGTCTTGTTTCTTTGCTCGTGAGATTTGTTGTGAAAATAACACAGCAGACATTGCTGATGAGGATCCTACATTTGTGTCTAATGGTCCCTGTAGAAGAGAAAAATTAACAAAGAGTTCTTTAAAAAGTTTTCACATATTTCTTAGGAAGGGTATGGGAAAACATTGAGGCAAAAGAAGAAAATGCTGATGATAAGCATTTTCTCCTTTTGCATCAATATTTTCCCTGCAGTTTTGTACAGAAATCTCATCTTTATCAACATCAGCAAGTCATCTTTAACAACATTCCAGTGACATACTATTCGGTGTACAGGACATCGAGTCTTGTTTCTTTGCTCGTGAGATTTGTTGTGAAAATATGACAGCGGACATTGCTGATGAGGCTCCTACATTCGTGTCTAATGGTCCCTGCAGGAGAAAAGTTGGCACTTTAACCCATTTCTAAAAGACAAAACTTTACTGGTCCAAATTCAACGATGATGCAGATGACAATTTCAAGTAAATATAACTTCATACTTTTTGGTCTTTTTGGGTAAAAAACATCGTGGAAAAAGAAGAAAGATAGAAAATCTCAATGATAAGAAGGGAAATATCAAAAATACTAGTATTATGCATTTACTTTCTTTTTCTCCAACATTTCAACTTTAAGGCTTGTTTGAAATGCTCTTTGACTAATGCACCTGAGCCTGTTGTCAAATTTTATCACCTATGGCGCAAAAAATGGTAAATAGGCATGTTTTCATTTATTAACCGAGGACACCCAGTTTTGTCAGTTCTAACAAGGTGTCAAACTGTCACAAAATACGCCCGTAACACTGCTTTATGTCGACAGGGGGAGCAGGTTGGTAAAAGTTTAATGGTCCTAGCTATTATACTTTTCGAGATATGCCCTGGACAAAAATGAAGTATGAAAAACAACAAAGGGGAATAACTCAAAAAATAGGCCAGGTAGAATTATGGTTCTTATGCACTGCACTCCCCTTTGATGAGATCTATACACCCATGAAGTTTCATCATCCTAGCTATTATACTTTTAGAGATATACTCCGGACAAGATTCTAGTATGAAAACAACAAAGGGCAATAACTCAAAAAATAAGCCAGGTAGAGTTATGGTTCTTGTGCACTGCACTCCCCCTTGGTGAGATCTATACACCCATGAAGTTTCATGATCCTAGCTATTATACTTTTAGAGATATACTCCGGACAAGATTCAAGTATGAAAAACAACAAAGGGCAATAACTCAAACAAGGCCACATTCCAACTAGAAAGACCTGAAGGTCTTGAGTCGCTCCACAGGCCTGAATTTCTTGTCTTTACTATAAAAAATTTGACAAATTTATCTAAATGCTTAAACTGATATATTTTTAAATTCTTGTGATTCTTAGAGCAGAAACAAAGTAAAAAGAATCAATCATGTGGTCAAAGCGAAAAGAAGGTAAATGATTGACCAATATTTTGGGAATTTTTAGAGTGATGATAAAGTTGAAAACTGTCATAATGCCAAATTCAAAGGCATATAATTCAGTATGTGAGTTAATAATTGTGGTAGACTAAGGGAAGTAACTTTTGTTATGAGCAATTTAAAGTTCAGTAAGAGTTGTTTTTCTTTATGATAATTAGTTCAAGAAGTTGTGATTGTGCAGTAACATGGTGGTCATGAAAATAAACAGACATTCTGATCTAAAACTATGATTTTGACTTGATAATTTGTCTTGAACACAACAATAATCAAGCTAAATATTACACTTGAGCAAGATCTTATGGTCTGTCCCAATTTCGTCAGTATTAGTCTATATATGTGGCCACAAATGTGAACAAGAATTGTCCGCGGACAATAAAGCTCGCCCTAACGAGAGCTTGTCACAAAGAAAAGTCATTTCCTAAGTCAAGGTAAAAAGGTCATGGCCCAAAATGAATTTTTTAAAAGTAGGTCAAACTCCAAGGTCAAGGCCACAAGGTCCAAGGTCATGGTCAAATGTGAACTGTGTTGGAAGGAGGTGTCCATGTGTGAAATATCAAGGCTGTAGGGTAAAAGGACAAGAGATATAGGCCAGGTTACAAAAATTTAAAAGTAGATCAAACTCCAAGGTCAAAGTCACAAGGTCCAAGGTCATGGTCAAATGTGAACGGTGTTGGAAGGAGGTGTCCATATGTGAAATATCAAGACTGTAGGTGTAAAAAGACATGAGATATAGGCCAGGTTAAAGTTTTTTGAAAGTAGGTCAAACTCCAAGGTCACAAGGTCCATGGTTATGGTCAAATGCGAATGATGTTGGCAGGAGGTGTCCATATGTGAAATATCAAGGCTGTAGGTGTAAAAGGACATGAGATATAGGCCAGGTTAAAGTTTTTCAAAAGTAGGTCAAACTCCAAGGTCAAGGTCAAAAGGTCCAAGGTCATGGTCAAATGTGAACGGTGTTGGAAGGAGGTGTCCATATGTGAAATATCAAGACTGTAGGTATAACAAGAATTGTCCGCGGACAATAAAGCTCGCCCTAACGAGAGCTTGTCACAAAGAAAAGTCATTTCCTAAGTCAATGTAAAAAGGTAATGGCCCAAAATGAAATTTTTTAAAAGTAGGTCAAACTCCAAGGTCAAGGCCACAAGGTCCAAGGTCATGGTCAAATGTGAACTGTGTTGGAAGGTGTCCATGTGTGAAATATCAAGGCTGTAGGTGTAAAAGGACATGAGATATAGGCCAAGTAAAAAAAAATTTAAAACTAGGTCAAACTCCAAGGTCAAAGTCACAAGGTCCAAGGTCATGGTCAAATGTGAACGGTGTTGGCAGGTGTCCATATGTAAAATATCAAGTCTGTAGGTGTAAAAGGACATGAGATATAGGCCAGGTTAAAGTTTTTCAAAAGTAGGTCAAACTCCAAGGTCAAGGTCAAAAGGTCCAAGGTCATGGTCAAATGTGAACGGTGTTGGAAGGAGGTGTCCATATGTGAAATATCAAGACTGTAGGTATAAAAAGACATGAGATATAGGTCTGGTTAAAGTTTTTTAAAAGTAGGTCAAACTCCAAGGTCAAGGTCACAAGGTCCAAGGTCATTGTCAAATGTGAATGGTGTTGGTAGATGTCCATATGTGAAATATCAAGGCTGTAGGTGTAAAAGGACATGAGATATAGGCCAGGTTACAGTTTTTTAAAAGTAGGTCAAACTCAAAGGTCAAGGTCACAAGGTCCAAGGTCATGGTCAAATGTGAATGGTGTTGGAAGGAGGTGTCCATATGTGAAATATCAAGACTGTAGGTGTAAAAAGACCTGAGATATAGGCCAGGTTAAAGTTTTTTAAAAGTAGGTCAAACTCCAAGGTCAAGGTCACAAGGTCCAAGGTCATGGTCAAATGTGAATAGTGTTGGAAGGAGGTGTCCATATGTGAAAAATCAAGACTGTAGGTGTAAAAAGACATGAGATATAGGCCAGGTTAAAGTTTTTTTAAAGTAGGTCAAGCTCCAAGGTCAAGGTCACGAGGTTCAAGGTCATGGTAAAATGTGAATGGTGTTGGTAGGAGGTGTCTATATGTGAAATATCAAGGCTGTATGTGCAATAGGGCATAAGATATAGACCAGGTTAAAGTTTTTTTTAGGCCAGGTTAAAGTTTTTTAAAAGTAGGTCAAACTCCAAGGTCAAGTTCACAAGGTCAAAGGTCATGGTCTCAAATTAAGGTCTTGGTGAGAGGTATCCACATGTGAAATATGAAGGCTGTAGGTGTAATAGGGCATCAGAAATAGGCCAGGTTAAAGTTTTTTCAAAACGGTCAAAAAGTGGGTCAAACTCCAAGGTCAAGGTCACAAGGTCAAAGGTCATGGCCTCAAATCAAAGGTCTTAGTTAGAGGTACCCACAGGTGAAATATGAAGGCTGTATCTCTAACAGGGCATGAGATATGGGCCAGGTTAAAGTTTTTGCGGACACTGACGCCGACGCCGACGCCGACATCCGGGGGTATGACAATAGCTCTTCCGAGACTATCGTCCCGGGCGAGCTAAAAAGACATGAGATATAGGCCTGGTTAAAGTTTTTTAAAAGTAGGTCAAACTCCAAGGTCACAAGGTCCAAGGTCATGGTCAAATGTGAATGGAGTTCGACTGAGGTGTCCATATGTAAAATATCAAGGCTGTAGGTGTAAAAGGACATGAGATATAGGCCAGGTTAAAGTTTTTTAAAAGTAGGTCAATCTCCAAGGTCAAGGTCATAAGGTCCAAGGTCATGGTCAAATGTGAATGGTGTTGGAAGGAGGTGTCAATATGTGAAATATCAAGACTGTAGGTGTAAAAAGACATGAGATATAGGCCAGGTTAAAGTTTTTTAAAAGTAGGTCAAATTCCAAGGTCAAGGTCACAAGGTCCAAGGTCATGGTCAAATGTGAATAGTGTTGGAAGGAGGTGTCCATATGTGAAATATCAAGACTGTAGGTGTAAAAAGACATGAGATATAGGCCAGGTTAAAGTTTTTTAAAAGTAGGTCAAACTCCAAGGTCAAGGTCACGAGGTTCAAGGTCATGGTCAAATGTGAATGGTGTTGGTAGGTGGTGTCCATATGTGAAATATCAAGGCAGTATGTGCAATAGGGCATAAGATATAGACCAGGTTAAAGTTTTTTTTAGGCCAGGTTAAAGTTTTTTAAAAGTAGGTCAAACTCCAAGGTCAAGGTCACAAGGTCAAAGGTCATGGTCTCAAATGAAAGGTCTTGGTGAGAGGTATCTACATGTGAAATATGAAGGCTGTAGGTGTAATAGGGCATTAGATATAGGCCAGGTTAAAGTTTTTTAAAACGGTCAAAAAGTGGGTCAAACTCCAAGGTCAAGGTCACAAGGTCAAAGGTCATGGCCTCTAATCAAAGGTCTTAGTTAGAGGTACCCACAGGTGAAATATGAAGGCTGTATCTCTAACAGGGCATGAGATATGGGCCAGGTTAAAGTTTTTGCGGACGCTGACGCCGACGCCGACATCCGAGGGTATGACAATAGCTCTTCCGAGACTATCGTCCCGGGCGAGCTAAAAAAGTGTCAAAAACTGAAATTTTGTCAATTTCTAGGGCACATAACTCAGATTGTAGCAATGCAATCATCCTGAAAATTCCACAAAAGCAAGATCTTGTTGTCAACAAGATTCTGTCCAAATATCATCTTGATTGGTTAACAATTATGGTTGTTAGAGTGAAAACAAAGTCGAAAATGGCAATTTTGTCAAATTCAAGGGCACATAACTCATGATGTAAAATTCCGATCAAGCTGAAAATTATACTCAGGCAGGATATCATGCTTATATATATTCTGTCCAAGTTTTGTCTTGATTGGTTAATATTTGTAGATTTAAAAGTAAAAATTAAGTCAAAACCAGCTTTTTTAATATTCAAGGGCAGATAACTCCAGACTTAGGAATCTGAGAGAGGGTCACCCAAGGATCATTCCTATGAAGTTTAATTGAAATCCATCCAGTAGTTTCTGAGAAGAAGATTTTTAAAGAAAAAGTTTACGGACGGACGCACGACGGACACACCGCCATGACAGTAGCCCGCTGGCCTGAAAGGCCAGTGGAGCTAAAAATAAGCCAGGTAGAGTTATGGTTCTTGTGCACTGCACTCCCCCTTGGTGAGATCTATACACCCATGAAGTTTCATGATCCTAGCTATTATACTTTTAGAGATATACTCCGGACAAGATTCAAGTATGAAACACAACAAAGGGCAATAACTCAAATAATAAGCCAGGTAGAGTTATGGTTCTTGTGCACTGCACTCCGTAATGATGAGAAGAATATAACTGCCAAGTTTAAAGTAAATCGAACTTAAGGTGACAGAGTTATGCTCCGGACAAAGAAGTGGACACCGCCGGACGCCCGGACGCCGGATGTCACGGGTGATCCAATAATACATCCCGTCTTCGATGGGCGTATAACAAAAGTAGGCTGGGGAAAACATAGAGGCAAAAGAAGACAAGAGGCCCAGAGGGCCTTATCGGTCACCTGAATCAAAAGAGCAGAAACATTCAAGGAAAATGTTAAGTTAACAAAAAGCGCAACCCCCCAGCACCACCATTTCTTGACAGTCTTTTTTTCCCTTGTACAAACTTATTTAAAGACTCAAATACCAAATGTGAATTCAATCCAACAATAGAACATTTCTTAATATGTACCCTATTTACCCCCTTTTGGCACCTTTTGGGGCCCCAAAGGGAGATAACTCCATGATTTGTAAAAATCTGAAGCGGCTTCCCATTGGAATGCTTCCTGCCAAGTCTGGTAGAAATCTGTCCAATGGTTCTCAAAAAGAAGTAGAAAATGTTCAAAGTTACAATGTAAGTAATAACGCGAACCCCTCCCATCCCCCATCCGCAGCACGGCCATTTATTGACGGGTTTTTTTCTCTTGTACAAACTTTGTAGTCCTTGCCCTAAAGACTTTAACTTCCAAATGTGTATCCAATGCAACAGCCGGTTCATGAGTAGAAGATTTTTTAAGATGTACCCAATTCAGCCCCTTTTTGGCCCTTTATGGGACCCCAAAGGGAGATAACTCCATGATTTGTAAAATCTGAAGCGGCTTCCTATTAGGATGCTTCATGCCAAGTTTGGTTGTAATCCGTCCAATGGTTCTCAAGAAGAAGTCCAAAATGTTAAGTTAACTAATACCGCGACCCCCCCCCCATCCCCCATCCCCAGCACGGCCATTTCTGGGCGGATTTTTTTCTCTTGTACAAACTTTGTTGTCCTTGCCCTACAGACTCTAAATACCAAATCTAAATCAAATCCAACAGCCAGTTCATGAGAAGATTTTCTAAGATGTACCCTATTTAACCCCTTTTTGGCCCTTTATGGGGTCCCAAAGGGAGATAACTCCATGATTCGCACAAATCTGAAGCGGCTTCCCATGGGGATGCTCCCTGCCAAGTTTGGTTGTAATCCGTCCAATGGTTCTCAAGAAGAAGTCCAAAATGTTAAGTTAACTAATAACGCGACCCCCCCTCCCAGCCCCCAGCCCCAGCACGGCCATTTCTGGGCGGATTTTTTTCTCTTGTACAAACTTTGTTGTCCTTGCCCTATAGACTCTAAATACCAAATGTAAATCAAATCCAACAGCCAGTTCATGAGAAGAAGATTTTCTAAGATGTACCCTATTTAACCCCTTTTTGGCCCTTTATGGGGTCCCAAAGGGAGATAACTCCATGATTCGCACAAATCTGAAGCGGCTTCCCATGGGGATGCTCCCTGCCAAGTTTGGTTGTAATCCGTCCAATGGTTCTCAAGAAGAAGTCCAAAATGTTAAGTTAACTAATAACGCGACCCCCCCCTCCCAGCCCCCATCCCCAGCACGGCCATTTCTAGGCGGATTTTTTTCTCTTGTACAAACTTTGTTGTCCTTGCCCTATAGACTCTAAATACCAAATGTAAATCAAATCCAACAGCCAGTTCATGAGAAGAAGATTTTTTAAGATGTACCCCATTTAACCCCTTTTTGGCCCTTTATGGGGCCCCAAAGGGAGATAACTCCATGATTCGTACAAATCTGAAGCAGCTTCCCATGGGGATGCTCCCTGCCAAGTTTGGTTGTAATCCGTCCAATGGTTCTCAAGAAGAAGTCGAAAATGTTAAAAGTTAACGCACGACGCACGGCAAACGACGGACGACGAACGACGCACGACGACGGACGAAACACGGTCGCAATAGGTCACCATGACCTTCGGTCAGGTGACCTAAAAATGCTGATAATCAGCATTTTCTCCTTTTGCCTCAATATTTTCTATGCTATTTTGTACACAAATCATATCTTTATCAAAACCCATTTTATCATCTGCAGAAGCTTTTGAATTGGAGCATCCTCTAATATTGCCATTTAGGAAAGGGTTTAACAAACTTTTAGGGAGCACCTAACCATGGACTCCTGGTATTTCTCACCAGTACTACCACAACACCCTAATCGAGCCTCCAGCTGCTCCCCCACATAGGTTAACGATATCAAACCATTGATGGGTGACATTTTTGTCAGATAGGGTATTTGCCGCGACCAGGTATCGAACCTGGGACATCTCGAATGAGAGGCAGATGCGCTACCAACTGGGCAATGCCCGCGGCTAATTACCATTTAGAAAAGGGTTAAACAAAATTTTAGGGTGGTCCGATTTAAAAGGAGTAGCAGACCACAAATAAATTATACCAAATGGAGAAAATATGTATGTTATAGCCAAGGAAATATTGAGGCAAAAGGAGAAAGTGTTGGTCACCAGCACTTTCTTCTTTTGTCTCAATGTTTTCCCAAGGATTTTCTAAAAGACATGTCAAAACCAGGGGCCCATATTATCAACTATCTTACGGCCAAGTTTTGTGTAAACTGTGTAAGGAAAGATATTATTGCACGAGAAATCAAATTCGACCAATCAGTTTTGATGTTACAAGTAATCGTACAATCATTGATAATACACGACCCAGGTCTTGTTTGGGAATGGGTTAACCATAAAAGTTCAACGTACCTGACACATTGCACACATTTTATCTTCCACTTTTTCTACGCTACCATCTAACTTCTCACCAGTCCTACAACATTAAAGTATCTTTTTTCAAAGCACTATGAGATTTGGTCTTTTGATATTACAAATGGATATAGATAGAACAGTCACCAAGTGGAAAACACAGCCCCCCCCCCCCCCCCCCCCCCCCACACACACACACACACACAGAAAATTCAGAAAATCAAAGTTCCATTGCAACTTTGACCTTTGAACCTAAGTGACACAAAAAAAATAGGACATCTCTATGGGTAAATGCAATAGTTGTGTAAAGTTACATGGCCCTGGGTCAAATGTTTCTTCATTTAGAGCACTAATTAGGTAGAGGTATAAATATTACAGACAAATAGATGGACAACCTAGACGTTAAAATAAAGTGACAATACAAGGTTATAACTTTTTTCAAAATACTAATTTGATATGCCACATACAGAAATAAGTATATCTTATCTAAGCCATGTTTTGTAATACTTCAAGAATTGATTAAGAATAATAGGAGGTAATTTCAACCAGAAAAAAGAAATAGTTAACTAATATTCCAAGAGTCTTCAAGATCAATTCTTCAAAGGCTTGTTAAAATATTCAGATAGTAATGATGAAAGCATCTCTAAAAGTCTAAACCAGCTTTACGGAGATGAATACCACAAAGTGACTCTTTTTGACTCATCTAAAAAGCAAAGGGCTTGAGAAAAAATGTGGAAAATGAAGAAATTGCTTATTACAAGTAATTTCTTCATTTTCCAAAAGGTTTTTCCAACAGAGAGTCCCAAAATAAGTAAACTTCATTCACTTGATATTTTCGTCTGCAGCATCTTTGAATTTGGACTAGTCTAAAGTTTTGTTGTTTGGTATTGGGTTACTCTTTGCAAACCAGCTACACAGAAACTTACCTCATGATGTTACTGACAGTAGAAGGGTAGTCAGCCTGGAGTCCTGTCACAAAATGCTCCGTCAAATGTTCTATACTCACATCCACAGCACCCTGTCAAAATATTGGATAGCTTGTTGCATTTGAACTGATCAACAAAATACTTGCTGTGACATCAGTCTTTTAAAAAGACATTACAGAATTGTCAATCATCAAAGCCTCTTGAACAAAACTGATAGAGGATATCAATGGAACATGACAGCAAAATTGGTTAAAAATCAATTTGGAGTTTAAAAAGAATTTGTCTATTTTTTTCATATTAACAAACTATTGAAATTTGACATCCTAATTAAAGCTAAATTTTTTATTGATCCTTAGACAAGTCTGAAACAGGGAGATCATTCTAAAGAACATCCTGTAGAAATTATTTGGTTGCAATCTGATTATTCTTTGTCCTTGAAAAGAAGTTCTCCAAAGCGTTCATTCTATATAGTAAAATGAAACTAGCTATTTTTCAACATGTCTAATGTTTTTTAGCAAATTAAAGAGGGTCTCCTAAAGAACATCTCTGTGCAAGTTGATTGTATTCAACAGTGTCTTAGAGAGAGTATTTAATGAAAGCTTTTTAATCATCAGAATACTATAATAACAGCACAATGGATATTACATCTAATATAAGCACTATTACCAGCTAGGATATAACATGTTTCCACATAATGGCACATTTGACACCCCCTAAAAGATAAAAGCTCTTAGATAACATTGTGGTAGATGCAAAATTTGCTTATAAAAACAATTTCTTCATTGCCCACAATGTTTTTATTGTAAAAGATTGTCATCCACTTGGACTTGTGCTCTTCAACATCTCTGATTTGGGATAGTTTAAAATTTTGCTGTCTGGTAATATATGATATATTGTCCACATATGTCATGTTTCAAATGGTAATGAAGTAGAATGCTACCTTTGTTGTTATAGTTGGTATAAACACAGGTTCTACTTTGTGTAAATTGTTGTACATAGCAATCTCTTTAGAACTGAAATCTCTGAAATATCAATCAAAGCAAACTACATAATAAGTTCATAAAATTTGCAATTTGTCAAAGAAATTGTTGAACTTCACTATACATTGAGTTGAAAAATTATGATGATATTCAAAAGTTTTAACCCTTTCCCAAATGACATCATTTCAGGGTAGTCCAAATTGACAGAATTTGCAGACTTCAAAGGTTATGATATTAAAAGCAAGAGCTTCATCCATTTTAGCATGAAAAATATTAAGGCAAAAGGATAATACTCAGTCAGCATTTTCTTCTTTTGAACAAATATTTTCACCAAAGGATTTCTATTAGGGGCATCCAAACCATGTTTTGTGTGGGAAAGGGTAAAATCAAGAGTATTTGGAATTCTTTGAAATTTAGACTATTGAAAAGCATTTTATGATATCTCTTTATACTGTAAAAGTCTATTTATTCACAAGGACTATATTTTCGCTAATTTTGGCGAATGGGTTATCCCGCAAATTCATCATTCTCGTGAATATAACAGTCTGCAGAGTGCCGGAGATTACCGATGGTAAGCCAAATACCGGGACCTTCGAAAGTTATACATGTTTTTGTTGTTGCTTGTACATCAAAATCGGTTATTATCATAATTGCTCATATTTAATGTATACCTATTAAAGCTATATATCAGAGTTCTTTTGACTTTTTCACGATAAGAAAAAGGTTTTTAAAAAAGAGTTGCTTTTCGCATATAAGTAATCAATGTAAGTCTTTCATAAACATGAAGGACATTTTATACTTTGAAAACCGATTATTATATAGGAACAATAGTTTTTGATTATCCTTTTAACAGGTGTTAAGTGAACAAAGGTGCGAAAACAGGTATAAATTGAATAGAGGTGTGAAAAATATTTCACACAAGCATCGCCCATGTATTTATCGAATTTAAACCGACCTGTACGGAAATTAACGAAACAAAGATTTCCGGAAAATGACGAAAACACGTTCTTTCTATCAGCAATTCGTGAATTTATAAATTCGCAAATATATCCGTGGCAGCAAAATCGGGAAATGTTGAGCTCACGAAAATGAAGACTTTTACAGTAAGACACATTATTCTTCCTTCAGAATTTATATGAATGTCCTTGATCCATAATTGAATAGTGTTGTTAATCTTTATCTAACTCTCTCCCAAACAACAAAATTTTAGGTCGATCCACTTCAGAAACTGCCACAAATGACAAAATGGTTGTTATTAAAGATAAGATTTGTGTAAAATATGGCATAGAAAATATTGAGACAAAAGGAGAAACTGCTGGTAATCAGCAGTTTCTTCTTTTGTTTCATTGTTTTCCCAATCCTTTTCTTAAAGTGATGTCAAAACCAGGTCTTGTTTGGGAAAGGATTAAATTAATTCCCATTATTTACCTTAGTGGTCGAAGAAACATGATGTCCGAATGTCTTTTGTCAGCAAAACTCTGTAAATATATAACAAAATATAAACTTGAACATGAAATATTTTACAAACAAATTACCATGTACAATGAATTTTTTAGTCACTCATTCTAAAGAATTATGTGGAAAAGAAAAGAAGATGTGCATGTTAGAATTTTTCCATCATAACCTCTTAACCCTTTCCCAAACGACAAAATTTTAGGGTGATCCACTTCAAAAACTATAGAAAATGACAAAATGGATCTTATTTAAGATAGGATTTGTGTAAAATATGGCTCAGAAAATATTGAGACAAAAGGAGAAACTGCTGGTTATCAGCAGTTTCTTCTTTTGTTTCAATGTTTTCCCAAGCCTTCTCTATTAGGGACGTCAAAACCAGGTCTTGTTTGGGAAAGGGTTAACTATGGTTTTGTGCATCACCTGTTACAATGTTTACCAGTAACCTTTTTCATATTACTTTGCCAGATGTGCCATAAAAATGTCAGTGAAAAAATGCCAATACAATGTCTAAGATAAACAAGAGCCGTCACAGACGGATTATGCTCCCCGAATAAGTGTTTGTCACAAAATAAAAACTATCATACATTAAGCCCCCTTTTCCCATGACAGATTTTTTGTACACACATTATTTACAGAATATGGTCTAGAACATCTCATTTATCACAAAAGTACAAAATTTCATTAAATTCTGCCCATCAGATGAAGAGAAATTAGAGAAAAACTAATTTTTACATCAAGGCCCCTTTTTCCATGACGCAGCCTCAAATCAAGAAACGGAGAAAAAAGGTCTCTAGGGATTATCCCAGGGAGTTCACATGTGAAGTTTCATTGAATTTGGACCAAGGGTTGCTGAGATCTGGCTGTGGACGGACGGACGGACACACAGACACACGGACGGACAGCGTGGCGACTATAAGCTCCCCCAAAATATTTTCGGGGAGCATAAAATGCCAGTAGAAATATCAGTCAGTAATCTCACAGCTGTGTACCACAATTACCCAGCATTACTTTAGAGTACCCACAACCTAACTTCAATAAATATACAACAAATATGTACCGTTTCCATGGCAGCCTGTGAGCCTCTACCAGTAGATATATCTGTCAGTAATCTCAGAACTAACTGTGTACCACAATTACCCAACATTACTTTCGAGTACCAATAACCTAACCTTAACAAATATACCACAAATATGTACCGTTTCCATGGCAGCCTGTGAGCCTCTACCGGTAGAAATATCTGTCAGTAATCTCACAGCTAACTGTGTACCACAATTACCCAACATAACTTTAGAGTACCCACAGCTCTTAGCTACTTCATGAACGATGGTATGCCTGTAATTTAAAGTGAAATCATGCATCAGTCAAATAAAATAGGGTTAGTTCACGTTTTTGAGTTTGTTAACATTCGCAGAGGCCCAAGAAATACGTTAAAGCACGAGTGTGAAGCATGAGGGTCTTTCTCGTATTTTGCGGGCCTCTGCGAATATTAACAACCGAAAAATACGTGAATTGACGCTATTATTACATAAAAAGCATAAAATTCCAATGATTACTTACCCCAAACCCTTTGATATGTGCGAACTAGACAGTCCTGGCGGCCTGGAAGCGCTCCACAGGCCTGATTGTTTGTCTTGTTGAATGCGATTTCAAAGATTCAGGCTGCACAAACAAGCAAATACATGACCAAGCTGAAAATTATGAGCAAGTAAGGTTGTATGGTCAGTAAGATTTCTGTTAAAGTTCTGTATTAATTAATTAATACTAATTGTTGTAAAAGTGAAAATAAAGCCAAAAATGGCAATTTTGTCAATAACAAGGTCACATTATAACTCATATAAAATTCAGATCAAGCTGAAAATTACACCAAGGCAAGATCTTATAGTCACCAACATTCTGTACAAGTTTTGTCTTGATTGGTCAATATTTGTAGTTGCAAGAGTGAAAATAAAGTCAAAATAGAGTCGAAAATGGCAATTTTGTCAATTTCAAGGGCACATAACTCATGATGTAAAATTCAGATCAAGCTGAAAATTATACCAAGGCAAGATCTTATGGTCACCAACATTCTGTACAAGATTTGTCTTGATTGGTCAATATTTGTAGTTGCTAGAGTGAAAACAAAGTCAAAATAGAGTCGAAAATGGCAATTTTGTCAATTTCAAGGGCTTATAACTCATGATGTAAAATTCATATCAAGCTGAAAATTATACCAAGGCAAGATCTTATGGTCACCAACATTCTGTCTCACTTTTGTCTTGATTGGTCAATATCTGTAGTTGCTAGGGTAAAAGCAATGTCAAAATAGAGCCGAAAATGTGATTTTGTCAATATCAAGGGCACATAACTCATGACATTAAATTCAGATCAAGCTGAAAATTATACCAAGGCAAGATCTTATGGTCATCAACATTCTGTACAAGTATTGCCAAGATTGGTCTATATTTGTAGTTGCTAGAGTGAAAACAAAGTCAAATAGAGCCGAAAATGGCAATTTTGTCAATTTCAAGGGCACATAACTCATGATGTAAAATTCAGATCAAGCTGAAAATTATACCCTGGCAAGATCTT
Source organism: Fragum sueziense (assembly GCA_963680895.1). Classification (NCBI taxonomy): domain Eukaryota; kingdom Metazoa; phylum Mollusca; class Bivalvia; order Cardiida; family Cardiidae; genus Fragum; species Fragum sueziense. The sequence continues at coordinate 14,764,216 of OY804599.1, read as the reverse complement.
ATAGTCACCAAAATTCTGTTGTAGTTTTGTCTTGATTGGTATATATTTGTGGATTTTAGAGTAAAATTAAAGCCAAAACCAGCTATTTTTGACATTCAAGGGCAGATAACTCAGGTTATTCTGATTCAATCCAAATTCTTTGAAGGAATCTGAGAGAGGGTCACCCAAGGATCATTCTTGTGAAGGTTGATTGAAATCCATCAGGTAGTTTCTGAGAAGAAGACTTTTAAAGAAAAAGTTTACGGACGGACGGACGCACGCACGCACGGACGCACACACGACGGACACACCGCCATGACAATAGCTCGCTGGCCTGTCGGCCAGTGGTGCTTAAAACTGAACAGAGGTGAGATAAAAAAATTTCGTCATTGTTGTTTTGTTCTGATAAATCTTCCGAGACTTTTTTGTCATGCGTGACGTCAGTAAAACGATGTTACGTTATAATTTGGCACCAAAGGGAAATGTCGCTTATTTAATGTAAGGCATTGAGAATTTTGCGGGAAAAGAGACTATTATTCATTTTGAAGGATCAAATCGAGGATATTTGGGTGCAAATATGGTCCGATATCGCATGTGAATCTCCCGAATAACGACCGTTTTTCATGATATTGGCCCGGTTTCTTCTCGTTATTCATTGCTGATAACAGCCCGAAAACACATGTTTTATGCAATAATATGAGGTTATTTAACATGTCTTTGTACAATACTGAATTCTATTGGATGAATACTTTGCAGAACGAGGCTATATTTGGACGAGCCGATAGGCGAGTCTAAATATAGACTTGTTCTGCAAAGTATGAATCCAATAGAATTCGGTATTGTACAAAGACATGTTAAATGACCTCTTTATTTCACATCATTTTTTTCACACAAAACATGACAAAGATTAATTTTGTATAAAATTAAGATCTAGATCTAATTACTTTTAAATAGAATTCCAACGTGAAAAAAGGAAGAAAACAACATAGGCCTGTGTCATGAAAAAAATGTAGGCCTCATGTACATTTCTAACGCTGTGAAATATACATGGCATCTGACATTAAATCTATATTTATCGATTTATGTTTGTCTCAAAAGATTGAATAGACCGTCATAAATTATGAAAGTGTGAAATGTACATGAAATTTGTCATATAAACTATCTATCATGTCATGCGTTAATCAAAAATGTAAACATTGACAGAAAAGGAGAAATTGCTGATAAACGGCAAATCTCCTTTTCTCTTAGAACTTTTTTGTCAAGCCTTTTAATGGACATCAAATCCAGGTCTTGTTCGGGAAAGGGTTAAGTGTGATTTTTATCATTGCTGCAAATTAAATGCGCTACAATTCAGAAATGTTTTGAAATGAAAATAATCTCTTTCTTGATGTTTAAAATCATTTTCTCCTTTTGTCTTAATGTATTGCCAATGTGTTTTTTCAATCACAGAATCAAAGCTATGTCTTGTTTAGGACAGTGAATTCAAAATATCATGTTGAAACAAACATTCAACTCTAATGCACAATTTTGCTTTTGCAAACGAGAACTCTACTAAAGGGAGATTACTCTTCGATGCGAATATGGATATTTTGTACTGCAGCCTCGATTTGGGAAAAAATCCATATTTGTACGGTTCAATCGATATTTGTAGGGTTCAAATGAGTGCAATGCATATTTGGACGGTTCAACCGGTGCATCGTACAATATCGATCTAGCCGCTTTGGAATATCGAGAATCCCGTGCGTCCACGCAATTATCTCGTGCGTGCAATACAGCTCTAGGTATTGTATACTCACGTGGTACGAATGGGGTGATTTGATTGGTTTACTACTTTCGGGTGTGAAATAATACCTTTTAACCCAACACCAGAGAGCAAATTTTAGTCTGCTCCAAATTGAATCCAACAATATGCTGTACAACAGACTTTTTTTGAACATGCTTCAGTTGTGACATAGAAGCATAATTGTAATGATAAAGTGGTTGTTAAAGATAAAATTATAAACAGCTAAAATCAAAGAGGAAAAATTTTCTTATACATGTAGAAGAAATAAATTGAAGCTACAATATCTTTAAAAGCATTGATTGTTGATAAAGACTATATTGTTTGAAAATACATGCGTTGATTTTATGAACACAATTTTGTGAATAACAAATCTATGTTACAACTTTTTGGACTACTTAGAACTTCTTGTTAAAACTTCAAGTTCTTGACCTAGGTGTCAAAAGAAAGATGTTTTAACCCATTACCACATATTGCCACCTTTAGACGCACCACAAAATTAGGGCTTTTGAAAACATTGTGGAAATGAAGAAATTGCTTGTAACAAGCAATTTCTTCATTTCCAACAATGTTTTCTACTGCTAAGGATTAAAAGAAAATAAATTCCTTTACTTTAAATAGTCATCTGCAACTTCTTTGATTTTCGATTGGTAATTGGTTATCAAGGGGTACACATAATAAATATACAAGTCTTATCATCAGGAATTAATGAAAATATAAGCAATTTTCAGACTAAATGAGATACAGAGCAAGAGATAGCAAAAAAGAAACTATATGTATCATTTGAAATGACGAGGGGGGGGGGGCCTTGGAGGCATACATATTGACTGTACCTTAAAAGTCTTATAAAATCCTCCTTAGCTGACATAGTTTTACAAGCTTTCAAACTTTGTACAAGTTGGTCCTCTGCTGCCTCATAGATCTGAAACCTACTCTGGAACCCATCCTTCCTAGAATAGTCTGGACTCCTGTTGTTCATATCCCTACAGATAAGTAAAGGTTATGTTACATATATAATGTATCATGACAATCAGGCAGTCAGCCATATTCAACCTTAGAAAATATTAACCTATTTCCAGATTACAGAAGATTAGACTGTTCCCAATTCAAAAGTGTTGCAGATGACAATTTCATGTCAATGAAATTTTACATTTCTTTGTCTTTCTTTGGAAGGGGGGGGGAACATCATGGGAAATGGAGAAAATGCTTATCACAAGCTATTTCCTAATTTTCACAATGTTTTCCTGAGCCATTACCTTGTTGGGGAGTTAAAGGCATTATAATGCTGCAATTGGTTTGATTGGTTTAAATACAAGAACATGTTTACCAGAAACAAGGCTACCCTTCCACTCATAATGTTTGGGCTTTCGAAAAATAAGCTTTTACATAAACAATATTTCAAAATGGTGTAATTCTGAAAGAATACCTAAATGTTGTGCTGCAGGAACATGTACTAACTGTAGGCAGAGTAACAGAAACTGTGTCCAAACTGTGCAAGTTTTCTGTGTCACAGTCTATAGCTTAGTAGATTATTACTATATATAATAATTTACCTAATTGTTGGACTGGAACAAGTACTCATAGTTGGTAAAGTTACAGAAGCTGTGCCTGAACTGTACAAACTTTCTGTGTCACAGTCTATTGTTGGTGATACTGTATCTGTGGTGGGTGGGGCAAGGCGTAAATCTTCTGGACTTCTGGACAAGTATTCTGTGCTCAAACCCTGAAAGATGATATCTCATTGCGTATGACGTCTACTCTAAGTAGAAAGAACCACCGTCCTGCATCTCACATTGTTTTCACAGTTTGACTTAGCCCATTAAAAGACAATAATTTATTTTACCGAACAAAATTCAAAAATATTGCAGGACTGCAATGTCATATGAACTTTAAATTTTTTGGTCTTTCTGGGTAGGAAAAACTATGGGAAATAAAGAAATTACTTGTTACCAAGCAATTTTTTGTTGTCCACAAAGATTTCCAAAAGCTTTTTTTATTTGCATCAAAGAGTATCAGTGTGAAAATGGGTTCATTACTAAATGATGACACAAAATGGGTTGAAAAGAAGTATGTAAATATGTCAAATATCTTCTTAATTTCGTTTTGCATGCAGTTAATTAATTATTGGAATTCAATATCTTCACTTATTCTTGTATAAAAGACTACACTGTACTTCTATAGACATGTCTATTAGTCAAATCCTAATTCACTCTTATAACATTAAGCAAGAAAACCAATCCTTCAGTTTTCAACATGTTTTTTCTTTGTTAGCATCAGAGTTGTTTCATAATTAAATCATAATGATTAACTGCAATTTGATTTGTTCGAAGTTCTTTTTTGAGTATTTCACATTGAATATAGAATACCTCTTCCAAAGATTTGATATAGTATGGGAACCCTGTCCTGTTCATGATGTCTGAGACTCTCTCACAGGTAGCCAGTCTCTCCTCCACAGATTGACCAGTAGCTGCCCCCTCTGTGGAATACAGGTAATACAACATCGGCTATACTATGTGAGTACTGGATAATACCAGGCTCACTTAGGGCACAATTATTTGTACATGTAGGTTTACCGATCAAGACATCAAAATTTTAGACTAAAACAGTGTTGCATAAAATGGAATGTGACCAAATTCATAAGAAATGTTCCCCGTTCTTTATTCATAGTACATTTGACAGATACTGTAGATATAATGTCTAGTAGAGTAGCAATATTGAAAAGAGGCACATCTTGAATAATAAGAATAATAATCATGTTAATGATAAACAAAACTTCATTTTACCACAATCACGAACTCACAACTACTTGGTTAGAGCTATAGCTGCTTTAGAAAATGCATTGAACCTAGCTTGACATGAAGTAAGGTTATTTGCTAAATTGACAAAAGTTTTGTAACCTGGACATACCGTTGCCCCTATTCAATTTCAAAATGACCTTGACCCCTTACTTACCATCTATAAATATCAGCCCTGGCTTGAACCTCAACTTCTTGTGTGCTCTGATGCTGAGGCCCTACAAAATATGTACCAAGTTATTAAAGAAATATCGACATAGCAAACTACTTGTAATAGCAATATGTAAAGTTAGATGACTACATTAATTTTCTACATGTAACATTAGGCACAAAAGTATGATATGTGTAACAACAATGTCATATGCATGTATTACGAAGTGGATTTTGTCTTCCACTCGCAACAACACAGGGTCGACTGTAGCAGCAGCCTGTCATGTTGGTATGTGGGATTGGAGTCGCCATATATGAACACAGTTGTAGGTTTTTGAAATTTAATGATCAACAAATGATTCAACAAAGTAATGTCCACAAAGTAAATTGTCACAAAGATTGTTCTAAAAGTGTTAAAAGTAATGCAAAGTCCAAATATCACAAAGATATCACTTAGATTTAAATGTCACAAAGTTTTCTTTATTTTTTTTTATTCACTAAGGTTTCTAAATTGTTGTTTTAACGCCAAAGGTAAATTTGTAACTGATTCTGACTTTCTAAAATTCTCTCAAAAGACTGAGACATCACATGACTTCTCAATCAACCAAACAACCAATCAGACGGATTCTACAAAATGCATCTCAAGTAAGAAGTGTCATTTGTTCTGATTGGTCAATAATATGACCAATGATAGAATAGCATTTTCTTCTAAGATTGCATAAGATCAAAAGAATATATCACCTACTTATGATAATGATTGGGCAATGCAAACAGTAGGGATTTTACTGCATAGTTCTACAAGCTTAATTATAATAACATCTTGATAAGAATCTAAATGGCTTCATATGTTGTCCATGAGGTGTTATGTAATATAAAAGACTAAATAGAGTATATAATGAAAAACTGAAAAGTTAAATAATGTAACAAATGTTGAAAATAGCTAAAATATGAAAATTATTTTGAGTTCTGTAGAGAAAAAGCTGCGTTTTGATACTAAACATGATTTATTGATTAGTATGGTTCAAATCCTGTACAATAAACAGTTTCTGTAAATTTTACAGAGATTTGAAACATAATAATTCTCTCTCTGTAGGTTTAGTTCTGACTCAGAAGCTAATTTAAGTTTGAGCAAATATAGTCTGTTTGTAGAAATTATGTTCTGTTTTTAGACCAGTCACATTTTCTAAATGCAAGAGAAGCTGTTTTGTTTCTTTGTCAAGGTCTATCATGCATTTGCTCAAACCACCATCACATGCATAGGTGAAATGATTTGCACGATCACATGCAAAACATTTCCATCCCTTTGCAGGACATGGTTCTTGTTTGGAATGTAAAGAAGTGCGGCATTGACGACAATGTCTATTGTTAAAAAATTTACTGCATGTCTCTGTAACCTCTCTACATTCTCGAATTACTTCAACCAATCCAATAAAATTACTAAATCTATTGTTGTCTAAGTCCACTGTGTATTTGTAAAGAAGTGTGAGTTGTTCGTTCAGTTCATCAATCAACTTTTCATGGTCATCATTGGTTTTGGTCACTAAGTCCAGATTTTCACTAAGATCCTCACACCTGCTCACTAACTCGTCCTTTTCTCTGGTTAGTTTACGGCATCTGTCTTTAAAAAGTGTTAGCACTGACGAGGATTGATCACATTTGTATTGTAAGTCACTTACTTGTGTGTTTAAGTCTTGGATAGTTCTTTCTAAATTTGAACACTTATCTGATAGTCCTGTATTTTCCAAGGTTAGCATGTTTATTGAATAGGTTTGTTCATGATTTGTATCCGTCTGGGTTTGTTGTGACATCATCAGGGTTGATTGTTGTTGTTTGGTTAGATGGGATGTTGTCTCGGTTTGTTGTGGTCGTACGTTCTCACGACTTGTTGTAGGTTTGGGTAGTATTGTCCTACACATTGAAGCGTAATGTCCATACCGGCGACACACATAGCACTTTCGTGTGCGAGCAGGACAAACATGTAGGTCCACGGTGGAAGTGCCACATCTTCCGCACATAACAGGGTGTTGATGTAGTCCACTATTTTCTCCACCAGGGTATTTATAGCAGGCGCTTGGGGAATAGCTCTGCTGTATTCTGCTCGGCTGTCTGTGAGAGGGAAACCAGGGGTTTCGTACCGCGGATATCTCCACCAAATTATTACGAAGTGGATTTTGTAGTCCACTCGCAACAACACAGGGTCGACTGTAGCAGCAGCCTGTCATGTTGGTATGTGGGATTGGAGTCGCCATATATGAACACAGTTGTAGGTTTTTGAAATTTAATGATCAACAAATGATTCAACAAAGTAATGTCCACAAAGTAAATTGTCACAAAGATTGTTCTAAAAGTGTTAAAAGTAATGCAAAGTCCAAATATCACAAAGATATCACTTAGATTTAAATGTCACAAAGTTTTCTTTATTTTTTTGATTCACTAAGGTTTCTAAATTGTTGTTTTAACGCCAAAGGTAAATTTGTAACTGATTCTGACTTTCTAAAATTCTCTCAAAAGACTGAGACATCACATGACTTCTCAATCAACCAAACAACCAATCAGACGGATTCTACAAAATGCATCTCAAGTAAGAAGTGTCATTTGTTCTGATTGGTCAATAATATGACCAATGATAGAATAGCATTTTCTTCTAAGATTGCATAAGATCAAAAGAATATATCACCTACTTATGATAATGATTGGGCAATGCAAACAGTAGGGATTTTACTGCATAGTTCTACAAGCTTAATTATAATAACATCTTGATAAGAATCTAAATGGCTTCATATGTTGTCCATGAGGTGTTATGTAATATAAAAGACTAAATAGAGTATATAATGAAAAACTGAAAAGTTAAATAATGTAACAAATGTTGAAAATAGCTAAAATATGAAAATTATTTTGAGTTCTGTAGAGAAAAAGCTGCGTTTTGATACTAAACATGATTTATTGATTAGTATGGTTCAAATCCTGTACAATAAACAGTTTCTGTAAATTTTACAGAGATTTGAAACATAATACATGTACAAAATGTATAGCATTTTGTGCATAGTATGAACCATTTAACCCCAGTTCTATCTGCTCAATGAACTCATTCTTGTGCATCCTTACATCGAGAGGTTGAGCCTGAAGAGCCAAAGACAGCAAACATCAGAGTCCATCAATCAATGGACTGTAGGTTCAAACTCTGGCTCAACTAATATCCTTTCTTTTTTGACAATTAAAGTAATTTGTCTCTCACCGATGAATAAAAACATCTAAGTGAGAAAGCAACTGAAAGCAGCTCAGATTGGATATTGTGGTAGTACTGATGATAGAAATGCAAAGAATCCATGGTTAGGTGCAAAAACTGTATGTGATGACCAAATACAGTTAAAATTGGAGTTAAACCAAATTCAATCAACTTACATCAAAGGCTTTGTTCCTGGCTAAAATTTTGTTGAGTGTGAAAGGATTTAATACCTTTAAAGATACCTTTATCACAAATCTTGACAAAATTCTAATGGGTCCTAAAATAATTACACTTAGGAACAGTCTGCTCTCAAAATATGACAGACTCCAAGGCTATAAAGGATCTTTTTCAAGATCCCAGCCCAAATATATGTGAAATTTAACTTACTTACCTCTTGTATAAGCTGCAGCAATGCACTAGAAGAAGGCCCTCCAGAGAATGCCACCAATACCAGCTCTCCATCCCGGACTAGTTTGGTCTTCCCTATTGTAGCTCTAAACTTATGGGTTATGTACACTTGGAAACAGTCTCTGTAAGAAGTCAGAAGTTTGAACAAAGGTATTAGAATACAAGCATGGAATTATCTGATATTCAAGATCCTTTCCAAACAGCCAAATTTCCGACTGTTCCAATTTGAAAGCTGTTTCATACCATAAATAATTGTTGACTAAGGTAAGATAATACAGCACAGAAAATTTTGAGGGGAAAGGAGCAAATGCTGGTTATCAACATTTTCTTATTTTCTTTCAATGTTTTCCTAAAGTTTCTTATTTAAACAAGTTCTGTTTTCATTCAGGCAGATTATCTTAAAGTATTGCAATTGAAAACTTTTGGGCAAAGAAGAAAAAATGCTTGTTATCAACACCTTGTTTTCCAAAGATGTTTTCCAGTGATAACTTAAGGAATATAAATCAGGCATTAGTGGTAAAGGGTACAATCTAGTTTGGGAAAGCTTTGAATTTTAGATCTTGGAGTGACTTAGAGTGAAATAAAGAATGCCCCATAAAACAATAGGATCAAATTACGATATGACTACAATTTCGTTTCTATACCCTTTACTATTGACAACTAATATACTTGATTACTATGATTTGTGGTTATGAAAACAATTGTCATTTACACTTATGCTTTATCAAATTATTTTTCTAATATCTTTAGATTTGTGTTAGTGAAGAAAGCCATTAATTCATATTTATGAGACAGTCTGACTGATTAGTGTCTACAATTGAAGTTGTGAAAAAATGTGAAACACACAAAATAAAGTTTTCCTGTCCAAGAGGGTAAAAGGACAGTGACGTTTAAAAGTTATGGTGCAGTCACACTACAATGTATAGAGCCAGTGTATGAGAAACATATCAAAAATTTTCGAAAAATTAATTTTATGCACAAATTTTCGGCGTATGAGGTCAACTTAAGATCAAACAACGGTTAGAAAAACATTAAATCCTAGCGTCCTGTCGATGTATGAGTAGTCAACTAATAGTGCATACCGACTTATGAGTAGCGTACATCAGCCTACTTTTAACGTATGAGAAACAAGTGTTTGTGGAACGTCAGACTAACATATAATGAACATAAACAAAAGGAACTATAAATTGTGTTTCTGGAGGGATGTGCATGCAGTTCCTGAAGTATCTGATCTTCATGCTCAATGCAACTATAAATTGGTCATAGGCATAAAGACTGAATTGATACCCAATTCTTCTTCATCTTCTTCTTGCATTGCTGATACTTGACTTATGAGAAACATATGAGAAACATACACATGTGCATCATTGTCGCAATTTCAAAACAAATGACCCTTTAGAAATTTACCCGAGGGTCATTAATGACGCAAGTTTTAAAGTGTCTTTTATATGCATATAATATGCTGAAGTGTGACTGCACCTTTAAAAGCCTGCACCTTTAAAAGCAAATCATTCATTAGGTGGCAATGTAATCAATGGGATATTTTGAACTGTTGTAATTGTTCCAACCTTATTGCGTTTTAGGATTTAAGAATAAAACTATTCAAGCTGCATAAATGAGCGGTAATTCTGTGGATACACATGACCTTCAGAAAGTTCTAAGTAGAATGGCAAACAGGCATAAAGATGGTGGAGGGGAGGGTTTTCTTCCTGACATACAGAAAGATACACGCTTAGATCGTATCAGAGAATATACAAATGCCCTATCAGCCAGGGGATTTCAGTATACATCAACACCGAAGACTGCCCGTAGTGCTCGTACAGAGACAACAATGCCTGCTATAGTAAAGCCGGCAAGGTCGGAGAGCGTGGAGCTGTACTGTGGACCGTGTCTACGTGACGGGATCCAGCATGACGTGGCCGGATATTGTATAGACTGTAGTGAGTACTTCTGTCAGGACTGTATCAAACATCACAAAAACCTCAAAATTACCAAGAGTCATGTGGTCAGGGATCGTAAAAAGATGTCGAAACTGAAGCCATTATCAACAGAGGATGAGAGTCTGGAAGCTTGTCCCCTACATGACGGGGAGATGATCCGATATTTCTGTAAGGATCATGATGACGCATGCTGCGCAGTATGTGCCACCCTCAAACACAGAACCTGCCAAGAACTCATCTATATACCACAAATGAACATCAAGAAAACCAAAAAGAACTGCAGTACAATGATAAAACAGATTAACAATCTGATTGGCCAGTACCAGAAAGTGAAGGAGGACACAAATAAGAATGTACAGCTGCTGGATTTACAGAAGTCAGATTTCCAGCAGGGTATACTGAAAGTACATCAGGACATTCTGGACTTGTTACATCAGATAGAGAGGGAGCTAGTGGATAACCTAGATGGTGTGTATCACAGTGAGATGGGGTATCTAGCAGCCAGGATGACCATGACTGATGAAGCGGTAGATGTGTTGAGACAGGCAGCCTCACAACTAGAGATGTACAAACAGAATAGCATGGACAGTAGGACATTCCTACACATGAAGAAACTAACCAAGGAGGTGACTCATTATGAAACACTTCTCAGTGATATCAGGGAGAAGAATACACAAACAATGAAACTTTCATTCCAGAAAGACAAACATGTGAAGCATTTTCTGAAGGACACAAAATGGCTAGGATGTGTGGAGATATCAGATAGACCAGACAGAAGTGTGATTCCCCTCACACAATTCAAAATCAAATCTCGCAGTGACAAAATTGAAGTTTGTGACATCACCGGATCTACAGTTCTGCCAGATGGTCGTGCAGTACTTGCTGACATGTATAATGAGTCTCTCAAGCTTGTGGATTCCTCATACAAAATGATTAGTCAGTCTAAACTATCATCTGAACCTTGGGATGTATGCTGTATCTCTACAGATCAGGTGGTTGTGTCACTGCCCAGAGAGAGAAAACTACAGTTCTATGGTATAGGAGTCACCATGCGACCACTGAAGCGTATTGGCCAGAATGATTCAGTCAAGGGTAGTCAGTATTATGGTCTAGCATATCACCAGGAGCGTCTCTATGTAACATGTCCTAAAGATGAACCACCAAATGTGAAGATCATGGACATGCAAGGTAGACAATTAAACCAAATAAACGCGAACCAACAAGAACAAAGTCTATTCAACGATCCTCTGTATATTGCAGTTAATCATGACGGAAAAACAATCTATGTTTCTGACAGTGGAAATAATTCAATCATTGCAGTAGATCTGACAGGTTACAACAAGGCCAAAGTTTTCCAGGTGTCCGATAACAATCCTCCGGGAGGTATCATAGCTGTACCAGATGGAAATATCTACTTCTGTGGATTCAAGTCAAATACCCTCGAGAGGCTGTCACAAGATTTAGGGAGCTCTGAGATAGTTGAGGGTAGTGAAGGATTATTTAGCAGTCCTCAGTCGATTAGTTACTGTACTAAAGAAAGGAGGCTTATTGTAGCCATGCAAAAACAAGATACTTTGAGAGTACTGCAACTATTCTAGCCATTTAACCATTACATATTGTCATTATCAAATGGTAAAGTTTTGGGCACTTCAAATTTGACAGTTGCTACAGGGAACAAAGTAGACATTAATAAAGACATGGTTTGAGTATGATACTCCACAGAAAATATTGAGGCAAAAGAAGAAAATGCTGATTTTCAGCATTTTATTCTTTTGGCTCAATATTTTCCCATTTTTTTTCTTTTCAAGACATGAAAACTGTCGCTTGTTTGAGATTAAGATAACAGGTTCACTGTGTATAACCATACAGTGAGCCAAACCGGAAGTGCCATCGACTGTACGCACAAATATCACTAGTTCACCCCGATTAACAAATGGGGTCACGTTTTCATATCGAGATTGATGAAAGCTCAAGAATCGAATCTAAACGCGGTTTTCGATGTTGATGAGCAAACTTAAACGTTGTTCAGCCTGGGTGATGGTTTTTGTGATAGTATGTATACTTTACCAATCAAACAGTAATTTCGGTTGCAAATCACTGACTTTTCATTTTCCCGGCCCATCAAATTTGTGTTTCCAATGTCATTTTTCGTTACTGAGTGCATGCATTTTGACGAAACACGCACAGAAAGACAGGCCAATCTTTATTCTTGAAGCCCTATGTCCCTGTTTTCGCCTAGTTATTATACACTCCTGAGTATTTAGCGAAGAACTACACCCCTGTCTTCCGACTGACTGTACGACTAGCGACAAGTGTACAGAATCACTAGTCAACAACCTGTCGTCAAACAACTGTACGACTAGTGTCACCATAACAATGTATTGGTGGACTGTATTTCGTTACTCTAGTTGATTGCTTTGTAGTTTTGTGTTTTTTTGTTTTTTTGGGGTTTTTTTAGGAAATGTAAGCAAAGGGTATGAGGCATTTAATTAACATCCTTAAACTTCATTTCAAGATGTGTTCTTTCTCCGTAAACCAGCAACCCTTTTGTTAATTGACGCTTTTTACATACACTTAATAGTCAATATATACCTCACGAGAAATGACCTGGCAGAGCAGCCCATGCTAATCGAATGGAAAGCTCTGCCAGGTCAATTCTCGTCCGCTCTGCATGTATCAAGCAGGCATTCTGAGTATGAGTGATGGCCAGACACTATGTCCCACAAATAATCTGAGTGATCTTCTTTCAAATGATCAAGTCAGTATTTTTCGGTAAAAAACGAAAATGGATATCGTTCATGTGCACAGATTTTTTTTTCGCTAGGATGTTAGAAGAAACCACTGGATTCGGGGCAAAGTCGAGTTACAACCTGGAATGGTCCTCTCAAATGCACGTACGGCGAACTTTATCTCGTCTAAATCCATAGAGTATAAGCTGAGTAATTAAACAATGTAAACTCTTCCCAAAAGTCACGTGTGTTATCCAAGTTGTTACTTTACATTAAGAGAATTAAGCAGTATTTTCCTCTCCTATAAAATTTGGGAAATGGGGGTACAATAGTTTCGCTCTGGCATAGCGACATGTTTAAAATATTATGTCCGTGAAGGAGAGGTAGCGCGAGTACTGGGGCAGTTACCAGGAAGCAGAATAGAGAAGGACCAATCTAAGCTTTGAGAACTTGATTCCCAATCGATGTTAAATAAATACATAATTATGTAATATATTTTGTTAACATAATTATGATAATCCTAACTGTCTGAATTTATCTTGTTTCGTTTCAGCGCAGATGAAGAATGACGTCTGAACACGGCTTTAACTGTTATTTCTGCCCACTTACATTTATACAACTTATCAAGAAATTGCTGATGATTGAATTAACGTGGTCCAAGCCTAATGAGATTCATGCAACTTCAATATTTTTCGAGCAATATCATTAACACTTATTACGTTATCGGAATTTTCATGTTTGACGTTGTAAACATTCCCCGGTGAAACGTTCCACAGCCACATGTTAACAACAATACCCAAATAATTCCAACTTCCCGTGAATCTCATTAGGGATGGACTACCTTAAGGGGGAATGCTCCAGTTTCCTATTTTTCCCCCAATAATAGAATTTATCTACATTTTGTATGTTGAAATTACATGTTATTACCAATTGAAAAATAAGATAAAAATGGATGGTCAGCGATCTTGTTTGAATTTTATAGGCATTCGTATCACATACCTCTACATCAAATAGTACACAATTTCTTGCATCTGTACAATGTCACTAAATGCTAATAAAAAGCTGTATATTCATCGTATAGTCCCGAAAACGGATTTAAAGTAACGCCATACATTTAATAAGAACAGAAAACCCAAAATATGTGCTATTATAAACGCGTTTAAATGTGTAAAACACCATGCTTACGTGTTCGGTTAGATCAATGAAGCTGTCCAGAGTGTTTTATGTCAAAATTTGCATATTTTTGGAAATATTTCAAGTTCTACATAATAAAATTTGATAAAACTCCCGCATTGTATTAAGCAACATGTCTTTGTAATAATTCAAACAGAAAATAAATAGGTCAGCGCACTTATTAGTGAATTACAGCAATTTTTATCAGCTACATATGAATAAAATGACGCAAAACAGTGGTAACTGCATACACACATACGACTGTCTTGCTCTTAATAATCGATTTCCATCTTGAGGAAATCAGTTTCACATTAATATATTCACTTTTACCGTCGAAAATGGTAAATTGTAATGATGTGTAATATCATTGAAAATATGGTAGCGAAACATATTGGTACGAAACATTTAATTTACTACAGTAATGACCGAGTGTTCCGAAAAACTTGAGCATTCCCCCTCAAGAATTTGTTGGTAATGTCGGCTGTACTTTGTTAGATGAATGGCTGTATTCGGATAGTCTGCTTTGATGACTTGTGGCTTTGCTGAGGTATGGTAAAATGATACATATCCGCTTTGCCAACTTATCAAGTAATTGCTCATAATTGCAGTAAGTTAATCCACCCCTAATGAGATTCGAGCGCCTTCAAACATTTTTGAGCGACGTCGTTAACCTTTGTAACGTAATCCGAATTTATATGTGCAACATTGTAATTATTTCGCAGTGAAACATTCCACAGCTGCATGTTATCGATATTGCAGGAATAATTCCTATGTTGTGTGAATCTCATTAGGGATGGAATACCTTAAGAACACGTTAGAAATGCCGGCTGTACTTTTTAGATGAATGGCTGTATTCTGATATTCTGCTTTGATGGCTTATGACTATGCCGACGTATAGTAGAATGATACATGTCTGTTTTGCCAACTTATCAAGAAATTGCTGATAATTAAATTAAGGTAGTCCAACCCAAATGAGATTCGTGCAACATCGTTTTCATATGTTACATTATCCGAACTTATATATGTGACTTCGTTAACATATGGCGGTGGAATATTACCGCTGCATGTTAACCACACTGCCTGAATAATTCCTATGTCGCGTGAATCTCATTAGGGATGGACTACCTTAAGAATATGTTGGAAATATCGACTGTACTTAGTCAGATGAATGGCTGTATTCTGATATTCTGCTTTCATGGCTTAGGACTTTGCCGACGTATGGTAGAATGATACATGTCCGCTTTGCCAACTTATCAAAATGAATAGGATTGGTATAGAAGCAAAAGTGCCTGAAGGCCGCGACCATAGCGTAGTTGGTAGCGCATCTGCTTCTTACTCGAAAGGTCCCGAGTTCGATACCCGGCCGCCGCAAATGTCCTTTCTGACAAAAATGGTTTGATATCGTTAACCTTTGTTGAGCAGCTAGAGGCTCGGTTACGGTGTTGTGCCAGTACTAGTATGAGAAACAACAGGTGCCTAATATGGTAAGGTGCTCCAGCCACCGCGATATGACCATAGCAATTGAAAACGACGTAAAAACCCAATAAATCAAACCTAAACATGCATTACATACTGGACACTAGTCATACAGTAACGAAGAACTAGTCGTACAGTAACTAAAAATGTTTTGGAAACTAGTCGTACAGTTGTTGGCAACAGGGTGGTTGTTTTCAGTAGGCTTTTTTTCAAATATCCGAGCTTCCGTTGCAAAACGGAGAATTGGGTTTTCAAAATGTTAGATTAAACGACTTTTCCATCAGTAAAACACTATGAATTGTGTGTCGAAACATACCTTACGGGAGAAAAATCTGTCACAACCACGGCCAAAATGGAACGAAACTCCGTGATTGCGAGTGCTAAATCCTGATTTATAGACAAAAGCGACGTTTCAGGGTGTAACTAAGAACAAAAATGACAGGTATGTTCAGTTCGCTTTTTATAATCGTAAACCGCGTTCAAAAGCGATGAATAGATAAAAAGTTACCTCGAAACGAAAAAAAATGACCGTTGGATTTTTTTAGGTGAACTAGTGATATTTGTGCGTACAGTCGGTGGCACTTCCGGTTTGGCTCACTGTACGGTTATACACAGTGAGGTTTAAAATAATTATGGATTCAAGTCAAATACACTGAAGAGACTGTCATAAGATTTAGGGAGCTCTGAGATAGTGGAGGGCTGTGAAGGATTATTTAACGGTCCTCAGTCAATTAGTTACTGTACTAAAGAAAGAAGGCTTATTGTAGCCATGCAAAAACAAGATACTTTGAGAGCGCTTCAACTATTTTAGCCTTTTAACCGTAACATTTTGTCAATATCAAATGGCAACATTTTGGGCACTTTAAATTTTGGCAGTTGCTACAGGGAACAAAATGGGCATTATTAAAGACATGGTTTGAGTATGATTCACCACAGAAAATATTGAGGCAAAAGAAGAAAATGCTGAAAATCAGCATTTTCTTCTTTTGCCTCAATACTTTCCCAAGCTTTACTTTAAAAGACATCAAAACGGGGTTGTTTGGGAAAATGTTAAAATGTTTACAATTGTGGATTCAAGTCAAATACCCTGGAGAGGCTGTCACAAGATTTAGGGAGCTCTGAGATAGTTCATGGTAGTGAAGGATTATTTAGCACTCCTCAGTCAATTAGTTATTGTACTAAAGAAGGGAGGCTTATTGTAGCCATGCAAAAACTAGACAGCCCTGGCGGTCTGGAAGCGCTCCACAGGCCTGATTGTTTGTCTTGTTGAATGCAATTTCAAAGGTTCAGGCTGCACAAACAAGCAAGCTGAAAACTTCAAGCAAGAATGATCGTATGGTCAGTAAAGTTCTGTGAAAGTTATTGTATTGATTAATTAAGGTTTACAGACCCTGAAAAACTAACCACTTTCTAGCCATACAAATGCATCAAATTACACACACTTGTAAATATACTTCACATTAGTTGATTCACCGTGCCGGATTTCAAGATTATGCTTCAAGATGAAAAATAATTAACAAATACTATTTCACTCTATATTCATATGATGGGGAGGTAATTTTGAACATTTTTTGTCAAATATTTCCAAAAGTATGCAACAATTCAAAATTCTAAACCGTACAAAATGCTTATGTTAGTATTTGGAATAGAATATAACTCAGTTTAGGAATTAATGGCACTTTTCAAATTTCACCTCTGGCTCTTTGGTGTTTTGGGGGGTTTGGATACCTTAATACTAATGGTTGTAAAAGTGAAAATAAAGCCGAAAATGGCAATTTTGTCAATTTCAAGGGCACCTAACTCATGATGTAAAGTTCAGATCAACCTGAAAATTACACCAAGGCAAGATCTTATAGTCATCAACATTCTGTACAAGTTTGGTCTTGATTAGTCAATATTTGTAGTTGCAAGAGTGAAAACAAAGTCAAAATAGAGCCAAAAATGGCAATTTGGTCAATTTCAAGGGCACACAACTCATGATGTAAAATTCAAATCATGCTGAAAATTACATCAATGCAAGATATTATGGTCACCAACATTCTGTCTAAGTGTTGTCTTGATTAGTCAATATTCGTAGTTGATTGAGTGAACACAAAGTCAAAATAGAGCCGAAAATGGTAATTTTGTCAATTTCAAGGGCACATAACTTATGACGTAAAATTCAGATCAAGTTGAAAACTATACCAAGGTAAGATATTATAGTCACCAACATTCTGTACAAGTTTTGTCTTGATTAGTCAATGTATGTAGTTGCTAGAGCGAGAATAAAATCAAAATAGAGCCGAAAATGGCAATTTTGTTAATTTCAAGGGCACATAACTCATGAAGTAATATTCAAATTAAGCTGAAAATTATACCCAGGCAAGATCTTATAATAACCACCATTCTGTCCAAGTTTTGTCTTGATTAGTCAATATTTGTAGTTGCTAGAGTGAAAATAAAGTCAAAACGGCTATTTTTGACATTCAAGGGCAGATAACTCCAGACTTTCTACTTCAATCAGAATTCTTTGAAGGAATCTGAGAGAGGGTCACCCAAGGATCATACCTGTGAAGTTTGGTTGAAATCCATCTGGTAGTTTTTAAGAAGAAGATTTTTAAAGGAAAAGTTTACGGACGGACGGACGGACACACGCACGGACACACGACGGACACAGCGCCATGACAATAGCTCGCTGGCCTGTCGGCCAGTGGAGCTAACAAGATACTTTGAGAGTGCTACAATTATTTTAGTCTTTTAACCGTAACATTTTGTCATTATCAAATGATAAAATTTTGGAAAGTTCAAATTTGAAAGCCTTTCCATGCCAAAAAAGGACATGAAAAAAGACATGGTTTGAGTATGATTCACCACAGAAAATATTGAGGCAAAAGAAGAAAAATGCTGATTTTCAGCATTTTCTTCTTTTGGCTCAATATTTTCCCATATTCTTTCTTTTAAAGACATCGAAACTGTTGCTTGTTTCAAAATGTGATAACAGGTTTACAACAATTTTGGATTAAAGTCAAATACCCTGGAGAGGCTGTCACGAGATTTAGGGAGCTCTGAGATAGCTGAGGGCTGTGAAGGATTGTTTAGCAGTCCTCAGTCAATTAGTTACTGTACTAAAGAAGGGAGGCTTATTGTAGCCATGCAAAAACAAGATACTTTGAGAGTGCTACAACTGTTTTAGTCTTTTAACCCTTTAAACATATTGTCAATATCAAATAGCAAAATTTTGGGCACTTCAAATTTGACAGCTACTACAGGGAACCAAGGGGACATTAATAAAGATATGGTTTGAGTATGATGCACCACAGAAAATATTGATTTTCTGCATTTTCTTCTTTTGCCTCAATATTTCAATAAGTTCTTTTAAAGACATCAAAACCTGTTAGTTTGGGAAAATGTTAAAATGTTTACAATTGCGAATTCAAGTCAAATACCCTTGAGAGACTGTGACACGATTTAGGGAGCTCTGAGATAGTAGAGGGCAGTGAAGGATTATTTAACAGTCCTCACTCCTCAGTCAGTCAGTTATTGTACTAAAGAAAGGAGGCTTATTGTAGCCATGCAAAAACAAGATACTCTGAGAGTGCTGCAACTATTTTAGTCTTTTAACCATAACATTTTGTCATTATCAAAGACTACATTTTGGGCACTTCAAATTTTGACAGCTGCTACAGGGAACAAAATGGATGTTAATAATAAAGACATGGTTTGAGTATGATACACAACAGAAAATATTGAGGCAAAAGAAGAAAATGCTGTTTTTCAGTATTTTCTTCTTTTGGGTCAATATTTTCCCAAGCTCTTCTTTTGAAGACATCAAAACCGGTTTGCTTGGGAAAGAGTTAAAATGTTAACTATTATCCATTCAAGTCAAATACCCTGGAGCAACTGTCACAAGATTCAGGGAGCTCTGAGATAGTGGAGGGCAGTGAAGGATTATTTAGCAGTCCTCAGTCCATCAGTTACTGTACAAAAGAAAGGAGGCTTATTGTAGCCATGCAAAAACAAGATACTTTGAGAGTGATGCAACTATTTTAGTCTTTTAACTCATTACCAAATAGCAACAAAGGTACATATTTGAAAATTGTTGCAGATGGCAAAACAGACATGGATGAAAATAGGATACAGCACAGATAATTTTCAGGATGCTGTGACCCGTTTTACTATGAACATCCAATTATTTTTTGTGAAATTCCCTGTTACAACAAACCTGATTGTCAGAATCTGATTTCTTGCAAGCAGAATGATGTCTTCTTACACAGTTTACACAAATAAATGGTGGTACGATCTTTATTAAAATTTAATGTATACAATAATATACTGAAGGACAACAGGGGTTTTTTACTAAGAAATTGGGCCGAATTTCGGCCCCTTCCCCTCTGGGAATTTTTCCCCTAAATTGTAATTTTCCCCTCATAAATCAATGTTTCAGCCTTTGAATGTTCTCCCATGGGAGTATTTATGTTAACAATCAAAGATCTTCAGTTTATCAGCTTATAAATTGCTATCCAAATCTATTTTCCTTGTGTTTTCTAAAATATTTGAAGCATTTTCAGTATTCAAGTAAAAAATATGTTTGAAAATTTTTCCCCTACAAGGGCTCGTTTGACGCTTTTTTCTCCAAATTAAGGGCCCCAGGCCCCTTCCCCTAACCATGAAAAGAACCCCTGGGACAAAAACATTAAGTCCATATCATGGCATATGAAGTGAGAGGCTAAAATGATCAATGAATAACTTCAGTATGACAAGATGGTTCATCCTATATCATGTTCAATAAAATTTGACTTTTTCCAAACATTAAAAATCGAGACTGCACCAAATTTGAAAGCTGCTGCACATAAAACAAAATGGATTTTGATAAAGATGTAAAATTTGTACAATAAAGCACTGCGAAAAATTTTAGTTATCAGCATTTTCTTCTTTTGCCTCAATCTTTTTCTAAGCATTTTCTTTTAGAGGTTCTTCAAAACGCTTGTCACTTGTCATTGTTTTGGAAAGGCTTATCCAGTCATCAATATGGTTGTCATGATAGATTATTTGATAAGTCTAGGGTAAATAGTTTGACTACTTACGCACAAAATGCATCATTAACTCTTGTAATCAGTATGGCCTTCTGTTCCTGACATTTCATACATAGTCTGTTGATTCTGAATAGTAAAAACAATAATCCATTAAAAAGAACAAGATGTGATTCTGAAACATGAGTGCCCCCGAAATTCCCCGAGTTAAGTTTTGGATGGACAGACAGACATACACAAGTAAACAACATCACGATGGATAATCATGTGACTCAGAATTTCCCGATAATTTTCAACACTTGACTAATTTGAATTCAGTTTGAAGCAGAAAGGTGGTAAAATGACAAGAATAAGCTGAACATAGTGGATTTTTGAAAAATCAACTGATAAAAAAGTTATTGAAGATCAACCAAATTTTTGGTTGATCTTCAATAACTTTTTTATCAGCTGATTTTTAACAAATTAACCACAACCATCTAATACCTGACGTCTGCCCACCTTCTCTGCTTCAAAACCAAATTCAAACCTGTCTCGTATTAAGTAAGTTATTGAAGATTTTCTAAAATTATTGTATCACGTGATTATCCATCGTGAATATGCCCCGATATTTCTTTATGGAGCATAAAAATATTCAAGTCCCAATTTATTGAATTTGACTTCCCCCCCCCCAACCAAGAATTATATTGTTCCAACTAGACAAAATGGATGTAATCTAATATCAATTTGCAAACATCAACTTCTAGCAGTGGCGGATCCAGAGGGGGTTCGGGGGGTTCGAACGAACCCCCCTCCATAGCCTGATTATTCCATTTTCATGCAGAAATTCAGTCAAAATTGTATAATGCTTGTAAAACGAACCCCCCTTTTTGTAAAAAACGAACCCCTCTCACAGAAATCCTGGATCCGGTACTGTTCTAGTACAGACAATATCTAAGGAGTCAAAAGGAGAAAAGGCTGCCAATCAACTTAACACTTAATCCTTTTGCCTGCATCAGGGTTCACACACTAAAGCAGTTCTAAAATTCTCTGACATTTCCCTGACTCTTCCCTGACAAAAAAGTGAATTTCTATTGATGTTTCTTATGTTTCCCTCTTCTGAAACAATTTCATTAAAAAATTACCAATGAAATTGTATGAATCATAATTAAAGAAAATCTATGCACATGCAAATCGTCTTGTCAATGTTACATCAAAATAGTGATTATAATCGTTATGGTTTTGTTTTGATCTGTATAACCTATGATTAGTAAATTGATATATATTTTACTGTTTGTCGGGAATAGATCTGAATATCGTGGGACGACTATAGGTCGATCATTGAAATATCTCTCATTATGCTTGTTTTTTTTCTTCTAACAAAACCAATGAGGGACTCACACAACTAAGCCAGGGACCCCAATATGTGATAAAGTCGAGTCCCAGGGACCCCCAAAATTCTGAAGCTGAAATGAAATTCATGAAAGTCTCTCCTTGAAACACATTTCCCTTCGAAGTTCATATTAAATGAATCTCAAACAGATGTACCTCGATGTCGATGACTCTTTCTTTACAGGGATGTCGGTATCCTGGACACTACACATTTTTTTCTGTCAACTAACAAACCTCGCGAAAACAGATGACGAAACGAAACATTGAGCAATAGTTGTTGTTGTTTTAGTCTGGATTTAGAGTTTTATAGACTAGAAGGTCACGATGCCGTGATCAATCGCGACCCTCGAGACTGTTTGGAGACACTCCACAACGGGAAATGCTTCCGGGTCGTAGTATACAAACATAGTTCCGTCAAAAATGGATTCGCTCCTTTTGTTGCATTGATTCTGTGTCTATAGAATAGGCAGATGCATGAAATGTGGTTCTGTATACTGGCAGACCATCAGTGTACTGCTAGGATGTGTTTTAATGAATTTGTTGGGAACTAGTTTCTTGCGCGGTCGTGACCTTTCATGGGGGTGTGTCACATGCAGATCCCGAAATAGATGGCAAATTTCAAGGGTGGCTGTGTTCACGGGTGCGTGATTTTAGCTGATGGTGCTATTGATACCACTTTCTTGGTAGTAAATTAAAGACAAAGAAATGGTCTGTCAGGCAGACTAAGTAAAATGTGCCACAAAGACTTCTGAGAGGAGCTAGAAGCTGCCAAATTGACCCATTTTACTATATATTTAATAGGCCCGTTTCGTTGAGGAGTGACACCGTTTGCAACCTTTTGCCGCGTTGGAACGTGGTTGCAACATGAGGTACGGTAAGATCCGAGAATATTCGAATGTGCCGTGATATGACTCCTGGATATAGTCTGGTTCCCGTACCTGAACGTAGTGTATTAGAGGCGGGAACCAGACTATCCTGGATATTCTCTTCAATCATTACCAAAAGTTTCCCAAACATAACTGGCTTTTACTTCTGTGCATGAAAAAGCTTGTGGAAATATTGAGACAAAAGAGGGAAATGTTAATAATCAAATTTTCCTCCTTTTATACTATAATATTTTCTGTGGCCTAGATCTAGATCTATATCGTACAGAAATGAGATCTTCACCCTATTTATTCTGTCGTCTGTGGCAGTTCAAGAATTTTCTCCTCCTCCTCCTCCTCCTCCTCCTCCTCCTCCTCCTCCTCCTCCTCCTCCTCCTCCTCCTCCTCCTCCTCCTCCTCCTCCTCCTCCCCCCCTCCCTTCCTCCCCCTTCCTCCACCTCCACCTCCTCCTCCTCCTCCTCCACCTCCTCCTCCTCCCCCTCCTCCTCCTCCTCCTCCTCCCCCTCCCTTCCTCCCCCTTCCTCCACCTCCACCTCCTCCTCCTCCTCCTCCTCCTCCTCCTCCTCCTCCTCCTCCTCCTCCTCCTCCTCCTCCTCCTCCTGCTTCTTCTTCTTCTTCTTCTTTCAGAAAATCTTCAATAATTTTGTAAATACTAGACCAATTTAAATTCGGTTTGAAGCAGAGAATGTGGACAGACGTCACGCATTAGATGGACGTGGTTGATTTTTGAAAAAATCAACTGATAAAAAGTTATTGAAGATAAACCAAAGTTTTGGTTTCTCTTCAATTACTTTTTTATCAGTTGATTTTTCAAAAATCCAACTCGCCCAGCTTTTTCCTGGCATTTTCCCACCTTCTCTGCTTCAATCCGAATTCAAATTGGTCAAGTATTAAAAAAGATGTTGAAGATTATCGGAAATTCTGAGTCACTAGATTATACACCGTGTAAATGCACATGTTCTCCAGCCGTCATAGCCCGTTGCAGAGACGATATGTGAGAGCAACAAACGATCACTCTGCGGGGAGAATGGCCAATCCGTAGTGGATCCAGAGCCTCTGAAGCCTGATTATTTCATTTTGATTAATAAGAAATTCAGTCAAAATTGTGTAAAACTAGGAAAATGAGCCCCTACCCCCTTTCGCAAGCTCGAACCCCCTCACAGAAATCGCCGAAAGCAAATCCAGGATTTCTGATTTTTAAATTGTTGCTGATAAGCCGATAAAACGCCTTGAAGTGTGGCATCCTCGGAATCCCAACGGTTATAGCTCGCGTAGCGTGAGCTATGACCGCTGGGATTCCGAGGATGGAAGTGTAGCAAACACCAATAATTATTTTAATTTTAAAACCAAAATATATATTTCTCGTGAATTGCGCAATACCTAGGCTTGAAATTTTCTCAGAATTTTCATAAGATTATTATGCTCTTTCAGAGCAAAATGAAAATAAAAGTTCTTAAAAATATCTATGAAATTTAACTTTAAAGCTTTAAAGCTTTAAAAAGATGTTAATCAGTAGCTGCCTTTAACGCATCCCGTAAATTATGTATCGTAAAGCTTTTAACACCATTAGTGCTTCCATTTTATGCAGTGGTGCGAGAAAATGTGGGGGGAAAAGTCTTGATCCCGGATTCCTGGCCAGACCTACTCTCCGCACAGAGTTCATCGATCTTATCGATCGAATTAAACCCATTCCCAAACAGTGACGCCTTCAGACGCCCAATAGTATAAAGACTTTGGAAAACATTGCGGAAAATGAAGGAATTGCTTATGACAAGCAATTTCTTCAATTCCCACCATGTTTTCTACCACAAAACACCATAAGATTTTAAAGTTAATTCACTTGAAAATATTTTGAATTTGGACCCTTGTAGAATTTTGTCGTCTGGTAATGGGTTAAAAGGCGTTCATGCTAGATATTTCATGGATCAGAACAACATGGGGACGGTCAGAGTTTGCATTGCCACGGTGTATAATCATGTGATACAAGAAATTCAGAAAATGTTCAATAACTTTGTTAATACGGGACCGATTCGAATTCGGTTTAAAGCAGAGAATGTGGACAGACGTCACGCATTAGATGGACGTAGTTGATTTTTGAAAAATCAACTGATAAAAAAGTCATTGAAGATAAACCAAGATTTTGGTTTATCTTCAATAACTTTTTTTATCAGTTGATGTTTCAAAAATCTAACACGTCGAGTTTATTCCTGGCAATTTCCCACATTCTCTGCTTCAAACCGAATTCAAATTGGCCAAGTATTAAAAGAGATATTGAAGATTATCGGTAATTCTGAGTCACGTGATTATTCACCGAGAACATGGGGACAGTCAGAGTTTGCATTGCTGTGTTGTGCATTGTATTATTTAGGGTCAAAAATGAAAGAATTTTAGGCCTGGTACAAAGCTTTCACTATCTATCTATGCCCAGTTTTCCTTAGAAGTTACTATAAGTTATACTAAAGCACATGATACGTATGATTTTCTGCTTATTTAATAGTCCGTCCACAGTACACGTATAATAATTATTTTTTTACAATTCGATGTGATCGTGATTTAAAAAAAATGGGGAGAGAGAAGAATATATACTAAATTTTAGATTGAAAAAGTCCTGGTTAGTCTTGAATCGTGTCAATTGCGTTCTAACAGACTTTTTAAAAAAAGTTTTTCTTGCTTCACTCACTACTAGTTTAGTACAAATTATCAAAGATACAGATTGATGCCATATGCACTTACGACAGTCCTATACATGTATATACGGACATCAGAACAAATAGACAATGATTAACAAAACATTGCAATTCGATGGCTCAGTGCGAAACGGTTGTAACTGCCTATAAACATATAGGCAGTTGCAACTGTTTCGCACTGAGCCATCGAATTATGCCTGGTACAAAGTATTAGTTAGGCGATTTTGGTGTTTGACAGAAGGTACTTACTTCTCTTGAGAACAATACTTTTGCGAAATGAATTATTAAAGACTGTTGATTGTGATTCCATTAGAAGTGTTGAGCCTTTTTATAAGTGTCTTGCATTGATAATGATTTAAATGGTAATATTTATGTGAAAGGATATTCTCTATGCATACTTTGACATCGCTTGCATGGAATTTCGGCTTTACAAAACACTTGATAAATGTTTGGGGTTTTTTTTCATTGTTTTTATCAAGCTTTAATCAGCTTTAGATTACAACTTCTCTAAAATTTATTTTCCTATTTTGCGCAGACATAACAGTAGTAGTAATAAGATATCTTAGAATTTCAATACTCTGTAAACGATGGAGAATCGCGTGACACAACAATTGCGGAAAATCTCAAATAATTCTGTTAAGGTAGAATACCCGTCATTTCGCATTTTTTAGATTATCAAATCATCGGCTTTTTTTTCCGAGCGGCGTCGTTACGTATTCGAAACTATTCGGAGGCGGTAGCAAACATTCGGCAATGGAGAGTTCCACCGCCGAATGTTTTCGATCGCGTCCGAATAATTCCGACGTTACGCGAATCTCATTAGGGACATTCTACCTTAATATGTGACCGATTTGGGAAAAACCAAGAACGATAAGTGTTGTAGATCTTTTACAAATCAGCTGATGGTAAGCTTTTTGAAGGCCGAGTGATTTTACTTGGTCGACAATAACTTTTATAATCCCCTAATTTTTTAAAAGATCTACCCCATCCACCAATTTCATTACGTTTCCCACGTTTTCTGCTTCAAACCTATTTCAAATTTGTCGGGTATTAACATTATTTCACGTGAATACCCGCCGTGCTTCATGTTCATTGTAATCTATACTGCGAGTCGTATTTTCAATCCGGAATTGAACAATATTTCGAGTTACCCGATTCTGTTAACGAATATGCCTGTATAAATCAGATAATTACACGGAATCTAGTTGATCCAAGATCTGGTAAACACACATTGGGCACTTTAGACCAACGTGGATCCAGATCAGTTTATGTAAATAGGCAGTCTGATCAAGATCTACCGGTATTTTTAGCTCACCTGAGCACGAAGTGCTCAAGGTGAGGTATTGTGATCGGTCGTCCGGCCGTCCACAATTTCTTTAAAGATCTTCTCCTCCCAAACCAGTTGACCAATCTTCTTGAAACTTGGCAGGAATGATCCTTGGGCAAAGGGCTTTTAAAGTTGTTAAAAAAATTTGATTCCATCAAAGACTCTGGCTGCCGCGGCATGAAAAAAGGGGATGTATGTGTAGATATTTTCGCGGAGCGAAATTTTCGCGGTAGGGCCCCATATTCGCGCAACTTTGAATTCGCGGAGAGACAATTTAAGAATTCTTAATTTCGCGCACAACAAAATGACTGTAAGTGCTGGGTAAATACTCTTTCTTATTTGCAGTATCTTATACACTAGGGAGTAAGAGATTAAACGCATATTGCTCCACTGTACCTAATTAATTTCTTTATGCATTCTATTAAAGGGTGTGTTACATATATTTCAAACCAAACAATGACAAATAATTCATTGTCCGATAAAGTGTTAAATGAGTATTCACAGTTTTATTGTTAAATTACTTTGATACATGTATCTTGTCATCTTCCTTATTCAACACATTTAGTCAATAAAACATAAACATGTACGAACTGAATGAATATTCATGTAATATTTATAATGAAAATACATTTCAACTTACGCGAAAATTAAACTATTCAGGAAGAATTGGGAGTATAAATATTTGCGCAATCATGAATTCGCCGATGGCCGATGGTCTAGCGCGAATACAGCGAAAATTAGAAGCCCGCGAATATTTCTACACATACAGTAGCCAAATCTTTTAAAAAAAATTCTTCTGCCTAACCAGTTGGCCAATATTCTTGAAACTTTACATGAAAGATCCTTGGGTGAAGAACTTTCAAAGTTGTTAAAAGAATTCAATTCCATCAAAGACTCTGGCTGCAACGGCATGAGAAAAGGGGAAAATAGCCAAATCTTCTAAAAATTAAATTTTCTTCTGCCTAACCAGTTGGCCAAAATTCTTGAAACTTCTCATGAATGATCCTTTGGTGAATGGCTTTCAAATTTGTTAGAAGAATTTTGTTAATATTTAAACCATTGCCTATTAGTGAAGCAGTATCAGAAAAAGGGCAAAAGAGCAAATACTTTTAAAAAAGGCTGAATTTTTGTTACATTCATTTGAAAAACACAGGATAAAGGGCTTTAATGAAACATTTATCTTTTTGCTGCTATTCAGGTCTAAGTGTTTAATTTCAACAAGGAAACAAATCTCAGGTGAGCGACCTAGGGCCATCATGGCCCTCTTGTGTTCTTTTATAGCTCCTGTGTGACATGTGGTAATTTCAAAACAGTAGCACGAATCTTGACCAGCCCTTAGGCACAGACTGGTTTCTGTTTGCAGACCTTAAAGAGACATTTCAGAATTTTTTGTCATAAAATTTATATTTATTTTTATCTGAAAGAGCATATTTCCTTATGAAAATTCTGAAAATTTCAAGCCAAAATATTGCGCCGTTTACGAGAAATTTATATTTTTGTGTAAAAATTGAACAAATTGTTGTGGACAACAGTTCGGATTTATATGCAATTTATCGATTATGTCTCAACTTTAAATGCGTGTTTCTCGCTTATTGGCAACAACTTAAAAAAACTAATAGTATTTATACTCATTAGAATAACCAATCATGACATCAAGACATACTTTAAAAAATTGAAATTAGAATGAAATGTCCCTTTAATACGGTTCCAAAATTTGACGCTTTTTGATGCTCCACAAGATTAAGGCTTTGGAAAACACCGTGAGAAATGAAGAAATTGCTTGTACAAAGCAATATCCTTTTTTTTTCAGGAATGTTTTGCATCTATATGTAGGCCTAATGACCAAAATAAAATTATTTAAAATTCCATTCACCTTAAAGTGACATTTCAGAATTTTTTGTCATAGATTTTACTTTCATTTTTATCTGAAAGAGCATATTTCCTTATGAAAATCCTAAAAATTTCAAGCCAAAATATTGCGCCGTTTACGAGAAATTTATATTTTTGTGTTAAAATTGAACAAATTGTTGTGGACAACAGTTCGGATTTATATGCAATTTATCGATTATGTCTCAACTTTAAATGCGTGTTTCTCGCCTATTGGCAACAACTTAAAAAAACTAATAGTATTTATACTCATTAGAATAACAAATCTTGGCATCAAGACATACTTTAAAAAATTGAAATTAGAATGAAATGTCCCTTTAAGACAGGTCTTTAATTAATTATGCCGCCTGCTAACGTCTAACGAGCTTATTCATTTATTAGGTTACATGACTTTGTGCTCCTCGAATCTTCAATGAAGATGCATGGAATGTGGTTGATAGTGTTGGGATACCATTTTGGTACCGTTTCTGGTGACTTCGAGACCTCGTTTCTTGACAGTGTTGTCGGGGTGAGTTTGTCGGAGTGTCAGGAAGCATGTCTGAGATACGCATCATGTCGGAGTATCACATATAGTAGAAGGAAGATTCATAATGATTGTAAACTGTGGAATCAAAGGACTGGAGGTACTATAAGTCAGGCCAAAACTCCCGGGCTGGTTTACAAGGATGGAGAAGATTTTCCCAACGTATGTTTATTTATTAACCCTTTCCCAAACAAGACCTGGTTTTGACGCCCCTAACAGGAAAAGCTTGGGAAAATATTGAAACTAAAGAAGAAACTGCTGATGACCAGCAGTTTCTCCTTTTGTCTCAATATTTTCTATGCCATATTTTACACAAATTATAACTTTAATAACTTCAATGTTGTCATTTGTGGCAGTTTTTGAAGAGGATCACCCTAAAATTTTGCCTATTTACATGTATAGTTTCTTGGAAAAAAATCAGACTTGACAGAGAGAAATCCGTATTTCATGTGGGTGAAAAGGGCTAAAAGCATCATATAAATAGGCATATAGAAGAATGTTATATGTTGACGTCACGCTCATGTTTGTTTGTTTGTTTGTTTGTTGTTTTTTGTGTTGTTTATATATATATATATATTTGTTTGTTTGTTTGTTTTAGGTCTTTCTTAAAAATCTACCAATTTGTAAAAAAAGGAAGGAGAAAAACATGACAGGAACGTCAAATCGATCTTTTTTAAAATCTTGTTTTAAGCTGCATATAAGAGATTTTTGTAGAAAATCAGCGAACTATTGACTACAAATTTCTGTATTTATTAGGATATCACACACTTCTAAAAGAAAAAGGAAAGAAACATAATTTGGTACATAGTTTAAGAAATATTAGGCCCTACATTTAACAATTTTACCTCGACTTGTATTTAGTTCTCACGAAACTCTTAAAACACCCAACTCGACCTTAGGTATTCTGAGATACAAAAATATTCCTACAGACTTGAAACTATCTATTGTAAACCGCGAAAATGGCGCCTTGCAATATTCTTTATAATTCGTTTACTTTTTATACAAACAGGATTACCTACATCTAATCATTATGTGTAGACTCTTCCGTTTGTGTAATCAAGTACCCACACACAGAATTGCTAATATAACTTTAACACCTTTATTTGCAGTTTGATTTACAAAGACTATGTGGAGAAGATACATGTATTGAAGACCAAGTTTGTACAGATGATGAGTGTAGAAATCCTGTCTGTAGTCACCTTGATGTTGATGCGTCTGTTATCATGTCCGGCAATCTACTTAAAACTGGGTCAAAACTTCGACAAAGCTGTCAGAATGGGATAGCTGAACCTGTCACACTAGAATGCAGACTCGGCGGTCTGTGGTCGGGTGTCAGCCTGGATTGTAATGTTTACGGATACGTTTTTGCTGGGGAAAACACTTACGGTAATGTTTTGCAGAGCTCGAACAGACCCGTATTTTCATTGAGTAGTTCGCAACTCGACGCTTGTCTTCATCGCTGTAATCAATCTTCTGGCTGTTCTGGGATCAGTTTTAACCCCGTTACTAGAGACTGCTACTCGACAAACTTAATATACCTTACATCTTACAATAACAAAGCTGGATGGAGATATTATCAAAAAATAGTGCCAATAACTATTAACAGCAAAGGAGGCGTTGCCACGTACGACCTAACGTATGCAGATGGTGCTGCTTACTGCAATGCAATCGGAACAACGATCGCGTCATCCAGCGATTTAGATGTTGCGCATGAACTTGGCTATCACCGCTGTGCATGGGGATGGGTTGGCGAGGGTTTTCTTGTAGTGTCGCTTTTGGTAAATTGTGGAAGCTTTTCAGCTGGAGTACATTCTTATGAGACAGATCTTTCATATAAAGCGTATGTTTACTGTAAAAACCCTGATTATAAGGCTGTATAGTAATTTTATGTATTTATGTCCTTGGCATATTTTATTTTTTTTATGGATGAATAAATAGATGGACGGAGAGACAGG
Source organism: Fragum sueziense (assembly GCA_963680895.1). NCBI lineage: Eukaryota > Metazoa > Mollusca > Bivalvia > Cardiida > Cardiidae > Fragum > Fragum sueziense. The sequence goes on along the minus strand of OY804599.1, from coordinate 14,732,920 downwards.
CGGGCAGACAAAAATGGATGTTAGGATGAATTGATGGCTGGATGGAAGTATGGAAATGCCCTTGAAACTATGGACGCACATGATTGCATTAACCCATTTTTAAACAAAATGTCTCCAATAGAATTTTTAATGCTTTGAAGAACATTGAGATAAAAGGAGAACATGCTGAACACGAACATTTTCTCCTTTTGCCTAATATTGTGTGTGGTTTGTTATAACAAATCATATCTTGATAAACATTCATTTTGTGTTCTGCTGCAGTTTTCAAATTGAACAATCGTAAAATATTGTCGTTTAGAAAAGTGCTAGAGAGATATTTATTCTGGTAAGATTTATCCATGATCCGTGCCATTTCTGTGCAAGAATACCAACTTGGACAAAAAGTAGAAATTTTGAAAGATATTACTGGTTCTGTTTTATTGAAATTAATTAATATTCCAACATTGTGAAAGTCAGGCTCCGTTCTCTAAACCGTTTGAAATACATGTATTTGAACACTTATCCGAATTCCAAGTAAAATCCAAGTTTCGGGAAAGTTGTAATATTTTTTTCTCTCCTTTGAAAACACCCCAAAAATAAAATAAGAGGTTTTGCATTAACACCGACCGACGATATTATAAGAAAAAAGCTTATGAATAAAAATCGAGACAATAGAAAAAGGCGATAACCAGCACAGTCTCATTGTCAGTTTCTGCACGGACTCTATCTGTATCGTCATCAGGATATTTTCTTTCAAATATGACCAATCTAAATTTGAGTTTCAAATAGTTGATAAGTCAATTTTTGACATGCCTCTTACAATCCAAAGAGTAAAAAGTCAGACCAGTTCAATCACCTCACAAGTTGAAAGGAGTTGCAGACGAGAAAGTATTTGGTAACAGAAGGGAAAATGTGTGTGCAACGTGTAATACAGAATCTTTTGAGGCAAAAGGAGAAAAATGCTGATTTTCAGAAATGACACTATGGTAATAACAAATGCCACAAAGGCTCCTTTTCCAAGTATTCCATCTCGTCTATAAAGCTCTTTATGACTATAGACTATGACTATAGACTACTAATTGGTACTAATGGATATGCATCAGGCATGGTTACATTATTGTGCCTTATAGATCATTTTTAAGTTATCAGATGACAGAAGACAAAATCTTACTCTTGCGTTAGACATAGTGGATAAAAGCTTACATTGCGATATATAAATGTGTATTTGAAATAAAGCTAGTGATAAACACTGTCTTTATTTTTTCTTGCCGATTTGAATATTTTCAAATGACCCCCTTCTACTTATCAAAAGAGGATAAATATTTTTTATTGGTACAAGAAAATGGTAAAAGAAATTAGTTAGAATTGTGATAGATATAGGCATCAATAACGTTGTACAGCTACTATCGGGCGATGTAGCGGATGTTGTTACCTCTTGTTTCCGTTACAGAAAGCATTTGAATCGCGGGAATATGGAATCAGCGGTGCTTCCATTCCATTTGGCAACTGCACTACATCGTGTATATTTATTTAATATTTTGTCCGATGGAGATGAAATGCTAGTAACTTCCGTTTTGTTTTTTCAAGCTGAAGTTACGAGGTTTTGACCTTCAATCGACGATATAAGTGTCAGTAGTAAAAAATCCCGAAACACATGATCGGCTCCAGACATTTCAAAGACACAATGGAGAAATTACAGTTGATAATTCACGTATTTTGTGTCTTCATTGGTGTTTATGGACAATACGAGACCTCGTATCTGGACAGTGTGGTCGGGGTGAGTTTGTCGGAGTGTCAGGTAGCATGTCTGAGATACGCATCATGTCGGAGTATCACATATAGTAGAAGGAATACTTATTGTAAACTGTGGAATCAAAGGACTGGAGGGCCTGTAAATCAGGTCAAAACTCCCGGACTGGTTTACAAGGACGGAGAAGATTTTCCAGAGGTAGATCTACTTATTTATTACTTACATGTTTAGTTTGTAAGAAGAAAAATTAGACCCGACAGAAAGGATATTCGTAGGTCTATTTTATATGGGTGTACAGGGCTAAAGGCACTATAATCGTGTTTTATTGAAATGTACCAATTTGTGTAAAAAATCGAATGTCTTTTTTCAATTTAGTGAAATGTTTTTAAGCTGTAATTGAGAGATTTTTGTCGAAAAGCAGCGAAATCTTGAATACAAATGTCAGTATTTATGAGGGTTATCGGTATCAAACATTTAAAAAAAATCTTTATTCGTTTACTTATAAATGTGACCAGGGCTACTAACATCTAATTAATCAAGTGTAGACTATTCAACTTGTGCTATCAAATATCCATACATAATACCTTATAACTTTTACACCTCTATTTGCAGTTTGATTTACCGAGACAATGTGCAACAAAAACCTGTATTGAAAACCAAGCTTGTAGAGATGGCAAGTGTAGAAATCCTGTTTGTAGCCGCCCGGATGTTGATGCCTCAGTAATAATGTCCGGCAACCTACTTAAAACTGGATCAAAAGTTCGACAAAGCTGTCAGAATGGGATAACTGGACCTGTCACACTAGAATGTGGGCTCGACGGTTTGTGGTCGGGCGTCAACCTGGATTGTAATGTTTACGGATACGTCATTGCTGGGGAAAACACTTACGGTCGTGTCTTGTCGAGTTCGGACAGACCTGTGTTTACATTGAGCAGTTCACAGCTGGACGCTTGTCTTAATCGTTGTAATCAATCTCGGAGCTGTTGTGGGATCAGTTTTAACCCCGTCACCAGAGTCTGTCAGTCGGCCAATTTATTTCACCTTACGTCTTACAATTACAAAGTTGGGTGGAGATATTATCAAAAAATATTGCCCGTGACTATTCACAACAAAGAAAACGAATCTGCATATGCATTTACGTATGAAGAGGGTGTTGCCTACTGCCAGTCAATCGGAACAACAATCGCGTCACAAGGCGATTTGGGTGTTATGCATGAACTGGGCTATCACCGCTGTGCATGGGGATGGGTTGATGGGGGCTATGTTATAATGTCGCTTATGGTAAATTGCTTACAGACTTCAGCTGGACTGCACATTGTTCAGAAAACACTTTCAGTTAAAGTGTTTGTTTACTGTAAAAACCCTGATTATAGAGCTGCATAGAAATTATGGACAGATCTCCGCCTTTGGAACGTTCTATTTATTATTATTATTATTTATTCTATTTTTACAATTTTGTGGATGGGTAAATGGATTGTCGGAGAGATAGACATACAGACGAAAGAATGGATGGACGGATGAATGGATGGCTGAATGTATATGGACATGCGCATGAAACGATGGGTATACATGATCACGGTGTATAATCACGTGACTCAGAATTTCCGATAATCTTCAATATCTTTTTTAATACTTGACCAATATGAATTCGGTTTGAAGCAGAGAAGGTGGGAAAATACCCGAACTTTGGTTTATCTTCATAACTTTTTTTTAGTTGATTTTTCAAGAATCAACCACGTCCATCTAATGCGTGACGTCTGTCCACATTCTCTGCTTCAAACCGAATTCAAATCGATCCAGTATTTACAAAGTTATTGAAGATTTTCTGAAAATAATGTATCACGTGATTATCCACCGTAATGATACCCTCTCCATTACATGACATGCCATTTACCCATGATCCATGCCGTTTCAACCCAATAATTCAAACTTGGACACATTTCAGAAATTTTGAAAGATGTGACTTGCTCAGTTTTATTGAAACTATTTTAGGCAGGCCTATGCGCGTATTTTCAACATTATGAAAGTAAGACTTCGTTCTGTAACTCATTTGTAGGATATTTTTTGTAGTGAAAGTGTTTTTTTAAACGAAAAAAAATCCCACTCATATTTCTACGGAAAAAAGTTTGCACTGGTCTAAGATGTTGCAGGTGGCAATTTCAAGTGAATGCGATGTCACAATTTTGACTCTTCTGAGTAGAAAATATTAGGCCTATATGAAACGAACAATTTGTTTGTCACATAAAAATCTTAATTTTCCTCATTATTTTGTAATACCATTATTATGTGGGGCCCCAGAAAGCAACACTATGTTGGGATTAGTGTAAACCCATTCCCAAACGACAAAATTTTAGGGTGGTCCAATTTGAAAGATCCTGCAGACGACAATTTCAAGTGAATATTTTTTTTTATGTTTTTTGGTTGGAAAACATGGTGGGAAAGGTTGGAAAACATTGCGGGAAATGAAGAAATTGCTTTTCACATGCAATTTTATCATTTTCCACGATGTTTTCCATAGCCATTATTTTGTGAGGAGTCAAAAAGAGTCATTGTGTAGTAATGGATTAATTGAGTATGCAATCTTTTGATTTCGTGATGCCTCTCAATTTCTTTCATTTTCTTTAAATCGTTTTAAATGCTTTCACAAACAAAACCTTATTTGACGTCTTTCTGAGAAAACAAAATTAATAAAGGAAAGGATTTGTAAATAAAAATTGAGACAATAGAAAAATGACGATAACTAGCTCGGTCTCCAATCGCCTCAGTGTTTTCTATGCGCACAGATCATGTCTCTCTTAATATCAGTCTATTTACTCGTTGTCATCAGCCTCCAAATATAACTGATATAAATTTGACTTTAGAAACCATTTAAAATGAGAATAAGTCAGTTATAGATTACTTCAACCCTTTTCCAAACAAGACCTGGTTTTGACGTCCCTATTAGAAAAGGCTTGGGAAAACATTGAAACAAAAGAAGAAACTGCTGATAACCAGCAGTTTCTCCTTTTGTCTCAATATTTTCTGTACCAGATTTTACACATATTCTGTCTTAAATACCTTCCATTTTGTCATTTCTGTCAGTTTTTGAAGTGGGTCATCCTAAAAATTTGCCGTTTGGGAAAGGGTTAAACAGAAACAGACAATATACAATGAGAAATGACGACAATAATTATATAGGCCTAACTAGTTGCCCAAAACACCCACTATTTCCCAAACAGGAAAAATTTAGACCAGTTCAATCATCTTGAATATTCAATATCAAAGGAAAAAATGTGTGCAACGTGTGATAAAGAAAATAGTGAGACAAAAGAAGAAAATGCTGGTTATCAGCATTTTCTTCTTTTGCCTCAATGTTTTCTCAAGCCCTTTCTTTTGGTGCTATTATGGACATCAAAAACAGGTCATGTTGTTTGCAAGGGTTAAAAAGACACAAAACGCCATATTTTGCTGCAGAAAAACTAAGTTTATTGATTTTAGAACAGTTTCCTTTCCCACGGTCAAGTATTTGGTTAACAATCAGAGCAGCAGATAACAGGAGATAAAGACATTTCAAATCCAATCCTATGTTATAGGTACTCAGTGGAATAGTCTCGTTCAGAGGATTCCAAAAATAGGTCTTGATTAACAATTCATCATAATTATATTGCTTTCTAAATCATCTACCTCTCTTATCTGTATATCTTACTAATCTCTAAATATCGATGCTTTTCTACGAAAACCTCGTAACTGCAGCTTAAAACAAGCTGCAGTTACGAGGTTTTCGTAGAAAAGCAGCGCTATAGGGGATTGTCAGAGTACACGTAATTCATTTTGATTGGTCAATCGATATTTTAAATGAAAGCGTCTATTGGTTTATTCACGTTGCCTAGGCAACGTACAGCAAGAAACCAGAAAATGTACAAAGGCCATATCTGAGGCCGCAGAGTATACCATCACCGTTTCCGTCGTAATTTACTAGGACTCTCTGACCTTTCTCGAGAGTTAGAAGGATATTATTCCCAGCCATAGTGCTGTGATATACACCGTGTGTGTCTGCGCAACTCGTGGAATACACTTTGCCGTTGACTGTTAGCGACACTACAATGGTACGATCAACCCCTGAACCTGGAATAGAAGAACAAAATAGTAGAATCGCAATGTTTTGCGTCCATTTATTTTAATAGTTAGGAGAAAAAATCGAAAAGAAACAGAACCTTGAAAAGGGACCATTGTTGCCTTCTGCATGGATCTGAATCAGTTTTTGATTAATTGTAGTATGATCCGTTATTATTGCCAAAGGACAAGAGTAGAAGCTATTTGAGAATCAGTGTGGTTAAGGGGGAATGCTCCAGTTTTTCGGAACACTCGGTCTTTACTGTAGTAAATTAAATGTTTCGTACCAATATGTTTCGCTACCATATTTTCAATAATATAATACATCATTACAATTTACCATTTTCGACTGTAAAAAATATATTTATTATGCGAAAATGATTTTCTCAAGATGGAAATAGATTAATTAGAGCAAGACAGTCGTAAGTGTGTATGCAGTTACCACCGTTTTGCGTCATTTTATTCATGTGTAGCTGATAAAAAATCCTGTAATTCACTAATAAGTGCGCTGACCTATACATTTTCTTTTTGAATTATTACCAGGACATATTGCTTAATACAACGAGGGAGTTTCATCAAATTCTATTATGTAGAACTTGAAAATATTCCCAAAAATATGCAAATTTTGACATAAAACACTCCAGCTTCGTTGATCTAACCGAACACGTGAGCAGGCTGTTTTATACATTTACGCGTTTATAGAAGCATATATTTTGGGTTTTCTGTTCTCAGTAAATGTAAGACGTTACTTTAAATCCATTTTCCGGACTAAATGATGAATATATAGCATTTTATTAGCATTTAAGTGACCTTGGACAGGTGCAAGAAATTGTGCATTTTTTTCGATGTAGGGGTATGTGATACGAATGCCTATAAAATTCAAACAAGATCGCTGACCATCCATTTTTATTTTATTTTTCAATTGGTAATATTATGTAATTTCAACATACAAAATATAAATAAATTCTATTATTGGGAAAAAAATTAGGAAACTGGAGCATTCCCCCTTAAGATTCACGCTTAAAATCTCGAGTCATGCTTCAAATACCATAAGATACCCTTTTCCAGACCCCGGCTCATGTGTCAGTGTTTTTTTTTTTTTTTTTTTTTTTTGACAGTTACGGAGGAATCCTTTGATATGGAGACTTTTTAACTACAAAACCCTACTGTTGCGTATCTCTGGTATCAAAGAGTTATTTTTTTTATGAATATTACGAATTAGTTATTATGTTTTTAAAAAATTCTGAATTCATTATCCCCCACCCAAATGAATGAAAGTCTACATACTTACTTATAGCGTATGAGAAAGAGTAGACCCCGCTGATGGGTACAGTAAAAATCCCAGTGGTCTTGTCGTAGCCATTCCCGTCGTTAACCAGCACTTTGTCAAACACAATAACCGGTCCTTGTCCTAGTCGAGCTTGATATTGCTGATCAACTTGATTAAGGTATGATGAGAACGAAATGGGCAGGGTTGTACCTAATTAGATAAAAACAATATGTGCATTTGATGATCAAATATGCCGCTAATGCTAATGAAAAAATATTGTTTTGAAGTGTAACCTTGATAATTGATGCAGCGAGGAGTCACGTGACATTACAATCGCAGAAAAGCGTCATTAGACGAATTTAAGATAATTTTTGTCAGTGCAAAAAGCAGGGGAGATATAAATACGTTTAAGCGGCCCATACACGATCAATATCATTGACAATATCATTGAGTTATAATATTGACAATATTTTTCTAGCCATCCATACACGATCAATATTATTGACAATATTAATTTAGAGAACAATCAACCATAGGTTACATAACGTTAATAAAAATATTGAAGAAAATATTTCAGCGATCGCAGATATTCGTAAATAGTATTGACAATCCTTCAATATTGCCCATTCACGGTCAATATTATTGTCAATACCAAATATTGACAATAATATTGTCAATAATATTGATCGTGTATGGGCCCCTTTACAGGTGATTCGCTGGATGTCAGAGGTCATTTTTAACCCATTACCAGACGGCAAAATTTTGCACTGTTCCAATTTGAAAGGTGTTACAGACGACAATTTCAAGTTGATGAAATTTTAAAAATCCTTCCATTTTGAGTTAGAAAACTATCTGCTATTACATAAAATATTGGCAGCCAAGAAAAATGCTACTTGGTCGTCAGCATTTTTCATCAGAGAAGATTTTTTTTACAAAAAAAAAGATCTACCACTCCCAGCAATTTCATGTTTTTCCACCTTCTCTGCTTCAAACCGGTTTTAAATTGGTCACGTATCACTATGGGGTTAATTCACGATTTTGAGGTCGTTATAGAGGACAATAATTGACCCGGCAGAGTGACCTTAACTGTACAGAAAAGTGGACAAGTTTATTGTCCAGTTTAGATGGGAATGGTCCGTCGTTAATTTACGCAAGTGCGTGCACTGTATCCGTTATACAACATCGTACCGCCATGTGAAAATAAGAGTTTATCTAATCTAGTCAAATAAAAAATGTTAAGCCACCGTGGTCCATTTGGATCGAAATTTCCAGTAAAGTTAATCATTAAAATAGGCGTAATTTCAAAAAAAAATCTAAGTACAGTTCACATCCTGGTCATACCGTACATATGGCACAGGCTGACCAGGATCGGCATTTTTGCATATTCAGTTTACCAATTACCATTTTAAGATGACGCGACAAATGTATGCACGTGAAAATACTGTTAAGTCGTCGAATGGTATGATTATTAGCTGTAAATAGCGAAGCATGCGAAGAAGAGAACCTATCACCCCTGGACGATAAGTCTGTTGACCTTTCCGCTTGGTCTGCTCTGCCGGGTCAAATCTCGCCGTCAATAACATTCGCAGAGGCCCAAGAAATACGTTAACGGTCGTTTAAATGTATTTTGCGGGCCTCTACGAATGCTAACGACCGAAAAATACGTGAAATGACGCTATTAATAGCATAAAAAGCATAAAATTCTAGTAATTAACAAAGTTACTGACTATTTTCTTTTATATTGTTGTGTCACGTGAATCCCCTCCGTGTTTGACCTCGCTCCTGTTGGACGACCCTTACCACGGTGGATAATCACGTGATACAACAATTTCAGAAAATCTTCAATGATTTTGTTAATACTAGACCGATTTGAATTCGGTCTGAAGTAGAGAACGTGGACATGCGTCACGCATTAGAAAGACTTGGTAGAATTTTTGAAAATAAACAGATAAAAAAGTTCTTGAAGATCAACAAACTTTTTGGTTGATCTTCAATAACTTTTTTACCCTATCAGTTGATTTTTCAAATATCCACCTTGTCCAGCTTATTCGTGGTATTTTCCCACATTCTCTGCCTCAAGCCGAATTCAAATTGGTCATGTATTAACAAAAATAATTAAGATTATCTGAAATTCTGAGTCACGTGATTATACACCGTGCTTACTTTTGTATCAAAATACTGTCACTTTCCTATTCCACAACCCCATTTTTTGTCGTTTTGGAAATGTTTTTAAAACAACTCACCGTAACTGCGATGATCGTTTGATTCCAAATCGTCAACTTTCACAGACATCTGATCTAAGTTGGTTTGTAGAAAGTCTATCTGATCTCCCAGAATCTGAAACGAGTCTTAACCCTTTCCCAAACAATCCATTGTTTAGACGTTACTCATAGGAGTGGTTTTGGAAAATATTGAGGCAAAATGAGGAAATGCTGATAATCAGTATTTTCCCATTTTACCTCCATAATTTTCTATGATATAACAAGAACAAATCCATTCTCCATCCTACTCTTTTTGCATGGGCGGATCCAGAGTGGGGGTCAGGGGTGTCTGGACTCCCCCTGGTAGTCGCCGTATCCCCTGTGAAAGAAGAGCCGTCATAGACGGATTATGCTCCCCGAATAAATGTTTGTCACAAAATAAATCAAAGTGCTGTCAGCACTGTATATTGGGCATCACTGAGAAATTGATATTGTGACAAAAGGACAATATGCTGATTTGCAAAATTGCCCCATTCTCTATTCGATGTTTTTAAGCATTTTCTATGAAGCGAGTAAAAAGGCGTCATCGTTTGGAAAATGGTTAATTAATGTGTAGGCAAACGTGCATAGGTGATAAAAAAGTTGAATGTACACTCTTGAGGTGAATCCAAAATGTGAGGCTGTTTGGGAAAAAGGAAAATGTTACACTTTACCGGATTTTACATTAAATCAACATGTTGGATTATTTCTTATTCTTAGCTAATCAGAATAATACCAAGTACGGACCCATTGCAGAGGCTTAGTCTAACTGATCTCTGATCTGCAAACATATTTCGATTAAATAGAATGCACTTGTTCATTGGTCCAAATGATCAGTCTAAGAACAGTATATGAGGTTAAAATGTTAAAATTCTAGAAAACGGCAAATTTAAGATGATGATCTTACTTTGATCAAAATATTTTAAAATCACAGTGTCTAAACTCTATAGGCTAGCCTCTAACCATTCGTCCTTTTCCAAACAAGACATTGTTATGAAGCAAATAATATGAAACATACAAAGATAACCGGAATTTTTTCCTTGTCCCAATATTTTCTGTGCTTCATTGTACATGACATGATTTCATCTTTATCGTCACCCGTTTCGTCGTCTGCAACTCTTTCTAATTTGAAAAACTCTAAGATATTGTCGTTTGGAAGAGCCTTCAACACAAGAGTTGAAAAAAAATAAAATAAAGATAAAGTGAATGCAGATTCCTTAACCCATTACAACACAACAACTCTTTTTGACTCCTCACAAGATAATGCCATTGGAAAACATTGTGGAAAATGAAGAAATTACTTGTGACAAGCAATTTCTTCATTTCCCACAATGTTTTCTACCCAAAAAGACCAAAACATTTTAAATTTCATGCACTTAAAATTGTCGTCTGCATCTTCTTTGAATTTGGACTAGTCCAAATTTTTGCCGTTTGGTAATGGGTTGACCAATTATCAGTCGCCGATTTCAAGCAAACAGATCGTTACATTGTTTGGTCTTTCTAGGAAGAAAATATTGTGGAAAATGAAGAACTTGCTTGTCACAACCATTTCTTCATTTTCTACCATGTTTTCCATACACATATATTTCATGGGAACCTAAAGGGGTCAGAATATAGGAATGGGTAAAGCGCACACATTGTATCTAGGGAATGGGTTAAGGGTACACAGTTGTAGTAGGTCAACCAGTGACCCAGTTAAACACCTGTTGACCAGTGCTTTCACTGGTAGGCTAAATAACCGTAGAAAAAATCAGAGCAGTAATATTTCAACTACATGGAATTTATCTTAGAGTTACACTATTTTGCTTTCAAGCTCTTTACTCAACCGAAAAGATTGTAAAAACGCTGAAAATTCTAACAGGTATTCAATCTAAGCGAAAATTTCATCAAATGTAATTATTAACCCCCTCCTTATTTGTCGCAGAAGTGAAAAAGATGAAAAACGTTGAAGATAGTGAATGATAAAGGACGCTTCTGTGGTGTTTGAAATAACGTAGTCTGGCTTGAACACATAGCTCAGCGGGTTAGAGTTAGAATGTAGTGTCTGGAGTGATGTCTGGGGGGATCGAGAGTGAAAAACTGGTTATAATATATTGGGCTATGCCCAATATAAAAACTATCATATATTAAGCCCCTTTTCCCATGACAGATTTTTTGTACACACATTATTTACAGAATATGGTCTAGAACATCTCATTTATCACAAAAGTACAAAATTGCATTAAATTCAGCCCATTGGATGAAGAGAAATTGGAGAAGGCCCCCTTTTCCATGACGCAGCCTCAAATCAACGAACGGAGAAAAATGTCCCTAGGGATTATCCCATGGAGTTAACATCTGAAGTTTCATTGAATTTGGTCCAAGGCTTGCTGAGATATGGCTGTGGACGGACGGACACACGGACGGACAGACGGACAGCGTGGCGACTATAATGCTCCCCCTAAATATTTTCGGGGAGCATAAAAATGATGAAATTAAACGTTGATTTACAAAAACTAAAGCAATTCAAATATATGCGTTTCCATGAGTTTTGCGAGCCAAACAATCATACGGCTAACATTCACTCATAACATTAGCTATATAAAATAATTATGTAAAGTCGCCATTTGGGCTTGGACAGCCCCATCCCCCTCCCCCGCGGAAAAAATATCCTGGATCCGCCCTTACTTTGGAATAGGAACACCTTTTCCAAAACCTACTTGACGGATGAAGGTGGTGAAAATATTGACAGAAAAGAAGAATATTCTTCAAACCAGCATATTTTCATTTTCTCTAAATCTTTTCCAACCTTTTGTTACTATATTTGTTGTTAAGTTTCATTTAACTGTTGGTCTGCTCTTTTGTATTTGGGCGAGTTTATAAATGTATTTTTTTTCTTAGAAAACGGTACTTGAGAATGCTTGCACCAACGTCATAAAGTGGAAATGTTCATTATGAAATTTGGGCCTACTAATTATTACACTATATAGTAACTTTTAAGGTTTACAGACCCTGAAAAAAACTTTCTAGCCGTACGAAATGCATCAAATTACACACACTTGTAAATACTCTTCACATAAGTTGATTCGCCGTGCCAGATCTCAAGATTATGTTTCAAGAAGAAAATAATTTACAAATATTATTGTACTCTATATTCATATGCAAGGGAGGTAATTTTGAACATTTTTATCAGATATTTCCATAAGTATGCATTAATTCAAAATTCTAAACCGAGCAAAAGGCTTATGTTTGTATTTGGAATGGAAATGTAACACATTTTAGGAATTATTGGCACTTTTAAAATTTTGCCTCTGACTCGTTGGTGCTTTTGAGGGGTTTGATAGGCTACCTTAACCCTTTCCCAAACGGCAAATCTTCAAAATTCCCATTTCAAAAGCTGCTGCAGACGACAAATGGACCTTGTTGAAGATAGAATTTGTGTACCATATAGCATGGAAAATATTGAGACAAAAGGAGAAACTGCTGGTTATCAGCAGTTTCTTCTTTTGTCTCAATGTTTTCCCAAGCCATTTCAATAAGGGACGTCAAAACCAGGTCTTGTTTGGGAAAGGGTTAAAACACTTTCCAATCAACAACGTTTTAGACGGATCAAATTACAAAAACAATACAGATGACAAAATGTGTGTAAATAAAAACTGGTTTTTCTCATATTTCAAATCATCCGTTGCCTAAGTGCAGAATGATCAGGACCCCTGTTGCTCTCAGAATTTCTGCATACATGCATTCACATATGGAGATCAACCTGGATCTGGATCAATGGTGGTCTCTAATCTTTTATACCCCCTCACACATACCTCGCGACCTTACTGCGTCCTTACTGCGACCTTGCTACGACCCAGGAAGCAGCACAGTCGCCATGGACGCAGCAGGGACGCAGCGAGGTCGTAGCAAGGACGCACAAGGACGCAGACCGTCAGCGACTATTTTGAACATGCACAAAACAGTCGCAGAACCTCTGCGTTATTGCTGCGCCCTGGTTAAATCGTCGTGGGATCTCAGTGGAGTCGCCACAGTCGCAGTAGCATCTTAGTAAGGGCGTAATAAGAACGCAATAGACGTTGTACACTCGCACTAAGGACGCCGTAGAGTCGCCGATGAAATTACAAGAGATTGCTCATTTCACACTATGTTGTCTACCAAAAAATACAAAAAAAATGTAATGATTAATTCACCTGAAAATGACGTCTGCAAAAATCTTTGAATTTTGATTAGTACTATAAAATTTTGCCTTTTGGTAAATAGGCCAACTTCATTGATCTCAATTTATCTGAAATGGCGACAGGGTCAACTTGTAGCACTTTAGAGGCCCTGCTCGTTTGCCTCGTCCACATCTCATCATTGGAATAATATAGATGATGTAACTTAAAACTAATTAGATATCGAGGGCTTGGTGCAAAACTATTGTAACTACATTTTGTAAATTTTTACAGGAGAGTGAAAAATCTTATTGACTTTCTCATAATTAAAGAGGAAAAATGTTTTTCAAATTCTAGATATCTTTTTAAGTATACAGAATTGAAACCAAATACTAGTATTAGAACACATGATGTATTCGTTCCTTTTTAGATTCAGAAAATGCAAAGAGAAAGAGAAATTTGGAAAATTGAAAGAAACCAAACGAATTTCAAAAGAAAAATGCTATTTTACTAGTTTTCAGATCGCAGTAAGGTCGCGAGCTATGTGTGAGGGGGGTATTAGAAGGGGCAAATGCTCTAGATATTTTAGGGACCAGAAAAAACATGGGGACAGACAGAGTTTGCATCGTAATGGAGTGCTTTACGTTTTCTGTGACCAAAAAGGGAACATTAGTGCTAGCATTATGTTTTTCACTATCTGCCAAGGTAAATTATCCCTTAAATGTTACTTAGAAATTGTTGGTAGGCCCCCCTAGGTAAAGTTACAGACTTCATTTAGAAGGAATAAACGAACTTCATTCGAAACTTCATCGGACTGAAATGATTTACCCATACAGGTTGAACAATCCATACGATATTTTCTAAAAAAAAAAGTTATTTAGCTGTTTGTATGTTCAATAACCTAGATCTAGCATGGGCCACTTTAAGGGCACTTTTTCCGGACCCCGGGTCCTGTATCATCAACAATCGTAAGACCGAACTTAAACGAGAGATAATCGTCCAACCGAAATGAACGGGAAACAAAAATGCTTAATTTGTCGTACGACATAATATATAGTCAATGGTGCGATTGTTGATAATTTGAGCGACTGGTTCCTATTATTCGTCGGTTTTCAACGAAAATCGCATAACTGCAGCTTGTTTTAGGCTGCAGGTACGAGGTTTTCTTTGAAAAGCAGTGATATACGACATGTTGTACACTCTTCAAAAGTTCTAATTGGTCACTTTTTATACTTGTTTTACTAGAAAATGGCTGAAACATAAAAACTGAAATTTTGACAGTTGTTTATCTATTTGATAAAGATTTCAAATGAATAATTTGTATCACCGATTGTTTTATTTTGCACGAGTTATTCAGTAAAAACACATTTCTGTCACACGTGCACGAAAAACACGTGCGCTGATCTAAACTCGTAAATGTTACATGCATCATGTCATTTACTGCCTAGAACTTAGGAAAACGGAAAACATGACCAAAATCAAGTAACACCAATACGCTAGAGATCTTGGCTTGATCGAATCTAGCAGACCAATTATAGGGGTATGATCTCAATAAACCTTTCTGCCATTCTATTATTAACAGAACATAAGTGATATTCTTTTATGATTTCTGGTACCTTTAGCAATAATTTTCATGTTGTTAGAATTTTCAATCTTCCCAATTCTGTCTAAAAAGGACTGTTCCTGGAATTTCGATTGACCGGAAGTGGGTTTGTTGATATGACTCTTACACAGCCCATTAACATCGGTTACCCTTTCGGTCCTTCAGAATGTTACATTCAACAACAATCAACATGAAACACATTATCAGATCAATTGGTACGACCGGAGCAGAATTATCCTTTTTTCTGGCCATTTCCAAGCATATCTTGAAACCATTCTTGCCAACAATATCGTTCCTGTGTCATTATTTGATAGAAATTCGCCACATATTGGCGTCAAACCTCAATTAAAGCCTTCAATACCATTTTAAAGTTTAATTTTAGCCCCATCTAGCATGATAGGTTGGGTTGAAGAGAATTCAGACAACCATCCAAAACGCAACATTTTGGACGATCTGTATCGTGTTGTCCCTCGCGAATAGAGAAAATTCACTAGGAAATACAACATTTTCTTTGAAATAATCATCAGAATGAAGTAACAAGCAATGATCAATGATTCTTAGAGAAAATACGTCATTTGCCTCTGTTTTGTGACTTTTCACTTGTAGGGGTCTTTATCTGATGCCATTGTTTTGATAATACATTGTAATACGAAGCTATTGAAATTTTGTGTAAAATATGACAAATAAATATGTTAGCTGATGAAATGAAAATGATTATGTTTCGAACACAGTTGTAGTATGTACTTCCCAAAATATGAGGTGGCCAATTGAACTTTTGAGTACATATATGCCTACCTTATCGCTGTTTTCAGCTCGCTTATTTTGCAGGTCTAGTTGGTACTTCAGTTGTTGAATTTCTAATGTTAGATCTTGAATCGTTGGCAGAACTGAATTCATAGAAGATAACGTAATTCTTGGTGAATGGGCGTTTATAATAGGCCTGTGATAATTTACAAATTAAATTATTTCGATACGAAATGTAATTGATAATTTTCAGAAATCAATGTTTTCTTTTAAGGTAGGCTGTTCTGTTCCATTCAACATTAGATACTAAACACTCCGTGCAACTTCGGGAGTCATCCGTGAGAACGGCAAATGACAAGAGTATCCCTATTCAATTTCCGTTGACACGGACGACGGACGTAAATTGATGATTGGTACTCTCATTAAACACAACAAGTCTTTTGTATGCCTTAATAATGATGGTTATAGCATAATATAAATAAATGATAAATAAATGAAGTGTACGTGAAGCTTTGTAAATCTGCTTATGAACCGAAGCAACATTTCTTTACGAATTAAAAAGTGGTTAAGTTGTGGTTTAAAAAAATACATGTAAAAAAAAAAAGAAAAAAAAGAAAAACAAGAAAGAAAAAAGGAAATTTAAAGCCATTTTTTTTTCGTTTTATCTCGGAAATTGGCAAGGTATACCTCGTTAATTTCCGTGGAAAAGATGCACGGATTGTTTGTATTTATTGATGGGTTGATTTCCTTAAAATAATTCGCGAAAGGGATTAAACAAACCTTTATATTCTGAATCTGGGAGCCCGACGTCCATCGAGCTTTTTCCATAATAGTTGGTCCGATCATTTTGCCGTGAGTCGCCCTCGAGATTGGAACGTTCACCGTTTATTAGGCCTATACGATATTTTGATTCTGAAAACCTTCATGTAGAAAAAAGAATAATTCATTAATCGTGAAATTCCAAATAGTTTCACATGTACATTTTCAGAAAGCATTTTCAGAACGATATCGAGCGTCTTATGGCTGCTCAACCGATATACATTCTAATGCTTTCTCAGAAGGAAAGAAATTGGGCTTGTCCACGATTCCAAAGATGTTGCAAATGAAAATAAATGTTAACAATGGATGTTGATAAAGATAGAATTTGTGCTGAGCAGAACACAGAAAATATTTAGGTAAAAGGAAAAAGAGAATTTTCCCCTAAACATATAAAAACAAAACTATGGTGTTTTACCTCAGCATTGCTAAGACAAAGAGCGCGAAAACCTTCAGTTTGGAGTACTCCATGGCTAACGAACAACTCAATCCAATCGTAAGCCCAAAAGTGGTGGAAGATTTGTTTATACGCATATTTATAGATCTATACAAATGTGAGCCGGGGACTGGTAAAAAGTCCCCTGGTGGAAATAGAGAACAACATGTGTCAAAATCAGTCTGTGTGTATAGGCACATTGTGACCATCATAAGCGCAGATCTCTGGCAGTAGGCCTTCGTGTAGGCCTTAATCTCTAGGAACTAATAGAGAACAACATTGGACCCGATCAGACTGCTTGTATACGCAGGCTGGTCGTGACCAATGGACTCTGTTCTCAAGTGCAGTTAAGAACGCTGATCTCAAAATAAATAAGGAGCTTTTTCAAAACCCGTTCTTAACCCCTTACCAGACGGCAGCATTTTAGACTGGTCTAAATTCAAAGACGTTGCAAATAACAATTTCATGTGAATGATATTTAGAAACTTTTGGTCTTTTAGGGTACAAAGCATCATGGGAAATGGAGAAATTGCTTGTTACAAACAATTTCTTCATTTTCCACGATGTTTTCTAAGCCATTATTATTTTATAGTAGTTCAAAAGGGTGATTGTGGAAATGGGTTTATCCTAAAATTAAGTGACACAGACACTTGTTTTTTCCCATATTTAGGATACGTAGATGCAACGATACGTAGCGTCACATGCAAAAAGGGGTTATAATTGCAAGAGTGGGAGTTATTACAAATACATGGCGGGTAACACATGTGACCTTTTGGAAGCGTTCACACCGAAAAACTGTCTGCTTGAAGTATGTTTTGTGTAATTTCTCAGCTAATACGCTACGGACTTTATTTCATCTAAATCCTGTGGAGTATAAGCTGAGAAACAGAACAAAATACAATGTATTCTGGAAGCAGACAATTTTCGGTGTGAACGCTTCCCAAAAGTCATGTGGGTTACCCACCGTGAAATAATATCTAAAACAGTCAAAGTCTAAAACACTTGCTCAACAAGTAGTTCCTCTCATGGCTTATGGTGGCAACTTTTGTTTATAAGACTTATTATTTCATTAAATAATGTACTATGTTCTCACAACAGACGAGAAGCGAAATGCTGATCAACACAATTATTTTCTTCTTTTCCCATATTTTTATCTTAACCCTTTCCCAAACAAGACCTGGTTTTGACGTCCTTGATATGAATGGTTTGGGAAAACATTAGAGACAAAAGAAGAAACTGCTGATAACCAGCAGTTTCTCCTTTTGTCTCAATATTTTCTATGCTGTATTATACACAAATTCTATCTTAAACAACATCCGTTTGTTGTCTGCAACAGCTTTCAAATTGGATCACCCAAAAAATTTGTTGTTTGGGAAAGGGTTAATTATTCTTAATTAAGAAGCAGTGGTTGTTTTGAAAAGGGCTGCAAACAAGCGACACCTATAGACATGACATTGTCTTTTCTTGTTTAGGGTACACTAATTTATCGTTCAAGCAGCGTTTCATATGTCATCTTGACGCGTAATTTCACCAAACCTTTCTCGTCCAGAATACGAGGCCAACAATAAAAAGCTTGCAGAAAAATGGATGCAAAGAAGGAAAATGCAAATTACCAGCATATCGTCGCTTTTCAACAAAACCCTCGTAAATGCAGCTTAAAACAAACAGCAGCTACGATGTTTTTGTTGCGCAACATCGAAAAGCCGTTTTATTTAAAATAATGTACACAAAGTTCAAATTATGAATTTTTACGTAACTTTGACACATATTGACGCCTTTTGACGCTCTATTATTTAAAGGCTTTAGAAAACATTGCGGAAAATGAAGAAATTGCTTGTGACAAGCCTTTTCTTCATTTTCCTCGTTTTCCACACAAAAACAGTACAAGAAAATTTAAAATTTCATCCATTTTAAATTGTCGTCTGCAACACCTTTGGATTTGGATCACCATAGAATTTTGTCGTTTGGCAAAGTGTTTAAAACCAACCCTGTCGCAATTTTCGAATTTGAGCTGTTCATTTTTCTCCCATTTGTGACAAGATTAATTACGCCATGTCCAGGAAGGATATGGGTAAGAACATTCGAGGAGTGTTTCGGCAAGAGATAATGGCATAACCCTTTCCCAAACAACACCTGGTTTTGTCGTTCTGGAATATATTAAGTTAATAACACTTCGAAGAACATTGAAAGAAAAGAAGAAATAGCTGATAACCAGCAATTTCTCTTATTCAATCGATATTTTCTATGCAGAATCATACACTATTTTCAACCTTTCCATAATTCCCTGACTTCTGCAACTGTTTGAAATTGGAAAGTGTGTTGTTTGGGAAAGAAATTGTGGAAATGACTAACGTATACAACAGCCTTATCGTCCAAACATTGTTTCCTATGTCGTTGTAGTACTCAAGAAAGCTGCTTAGTAGGACTTATCGATGGATATTTCCACTTCAAATTAATCCATTGCCACATAAAGACTCCTTTTGACTCCCAACAAAATATGGCACACATTCTGGAAAATGAAGACATTGCTTGTGACAAGCAATTTCTTCATTTTCCATAATGATTTCAATTCAAAAATACACAAAAATTGAAAATTGCATTCATTTGAAATGACAATGTATTTTGTGCTAAAAATAGGTTGCTGTTATCGTTGTGTTTTGATAAACTGTCGTTGCTGTTATAAAATATCGTAGCTACGGCTATATTCAAGCCGTAGTTACGATATTCTATAACAACACTTACGAAATAATACTTGTTTGTCCGAAATTACGTCACAGTTAGCTTGGTGAAATCGTTCCCTGTTGTAGGCATAGTCTGCATTATCTTTCAATTTGGACCACCCTAAAATTTTGTAGTTTAAAAAAGGGTTAATCACTCCCATGATGACAAACAATTCGACCTATTATGATATAGCTCACGATAAATGATCTGGCAGAGCATCCCTAGCTATGAGCTAGGTGTGCTCTGCCAGGTCATTTTTCGTGAGCTGTAAGCACTTGTTCAGACGATATGTGGTCGGCTCTGGGACAGTCTGCACTTCATGCCCCAAGGTGCGCTAGCATTCTGTCCACACTTGGCAAATGGTCACACAGTCGGCGCATTATGTAAATGATGCACACAGTGAGTCCGCTCTGATGCCAGTGCACCATTTTCAAGAGGCCCAAAAGCCTGCGTACACTTCGTCGCAAAATTTTAAACAGGTTTATGGTAGAATACCCATAATATGGCCATTTTTAGATCGGACGCGGTCAAAAACAGTCGGCGGTGGAAAGTTCCACCGCTGAGTGTTTTCGACGGCGCCCAAATAATTCCGACGTCGCGCGCGAATCTCATTAGGCTACCTTTAAGATTTTGGTACCGTTGAAATCGTTCTGAAGTGTTCGATATGATTGTTGAAATGAAGTATGGTTTGAGAGATTTCTAGTTCCACCTGCATCCTTTTCGCCTTTTTGGTAGTATTATAATGTTCTAAATGAATACCATCCAATAATATCAGCTGTTTCAAGTCACGTGATTCAAGTTTGAGTATTTTGAAGTGTTCCATGAGAAAACAAGTTGAAATGGTGGTACGGCGCCGAATTGATTGATTGTGTTTTCTTACAACTTCTGACAGTCACCAATAAGGGGTTATCTTCGATGACCCTGGGAAAACCGAAATCGGGTATTTTAGGCCTACTCCAACCAATGAAATATCTTGTTTACATATTTCCATTACCAGTATACCTCACGATACATGACCTGGCAGAGCAGCCCATGCTAATCGAATGAGATGCTCTGTCAGGTCATTTACAGTGAGGTATACATGAATGCAAACACGTGGTTCTGCACGGATTTGTGACGTCCTCGAGGCCTAGGTCTAAATCGCTTTTAGAATCTTGAAAGCGTTTATTTGATTGGTCAGAAAATAAAAGGCCACAGAAGATGACCGCTTACTGGTCCCTGTTAGATGTTACAGTAATTTGTTAATCCATTTCCGCACATCAACGCCCTTTGACGCCCCACGAGGGAAGGCTTCGATAAAGTACATCATGGAAAATGAAGAAATTGCTTGTGCTTGCGCCTTTTTGGTAGTATTATAATGTTCTAAATGAATACCGTCCAATAATATCAGCTGTTTCAAGTCACGTGATTCAAGTTTGAGTATTTTGAAGTGTTCCATGAGAAAACAAGTTGAAATGGTGGTACGGCGCCGAATTGATTGATTGTGTTTTCTTACAACTTCTGACAGTCACCAATAAGGGGTTATCTTCGATGACCCTGGGAAAACCGAAATCGGGTATTTTAGGCCTACTCCAACCAATGAAATATCTTGTTTACATATTTCCATTACCAGTATACCTCACGACACATGACCTGGCAGAGCAACCCATGCTAATCGAATGAGATGCTCTGCCAGGTCATTTACAGTGAGGTATACATGAATGCAAACACGTGGTTCTGCACGGATTTGTGATGTCCTCGAGGCCTAGTTTTCGGCTTAGGTCTAAATCGCTTTTAGAATCTTGAAAGCGTTTATTTGATTGGTCAGAAAATAAAAGGCCACAGAAGATGACCGCTTACTGGTCCCTGTTAGATGTTACAGTAATTTGTTAATCCATTTCCGCACATCAACGCCCTTTGACGCCCCACGAGGGAAGGCTTCGATAAAGTACATCATGGAAAATGAAGAAATTGCTTGTGACAAGCAATTTCTTCATTTCCAATAATGTTTTCTACAAAGTAATACCAAAACATATAAAATTTAATTCACTTCAAAATGTCGTCTGCAATATCTATGAATTTGGATCATGCTAAAATTTGCCGTCTGGTCGTGGGTTAACACCGGATTCGAATCAGGCTGACCAGACTCACGGTGTATAATCACGTGACTTAGTTAGAATTTACAATAATCTTCAATAACATTGTCAATACTTGACCAATTGGAATTCGGTTTGAAGCAGAGAAGATGGGAAAATGCCAGGAATAAGCTGGATGTGTTGGATTTTCGAAAAATCAACCGATAAAAAAGTTATTGACGATAAACCAAAGTTCTTCTTCTTCTTCTTCTTCCGTATACTGGCCACAATCAACAGGCTGATTATTTTGCCAGGGGGGTTGCGCAATAGTTAAAAGTTAAGAGTAAAAGTGAAAGATATATACAGTGAAAGTTAAGATACAAGACAGAGTTAGAAAAAGTGGTTGGCTAGTTGGGCCTTGAAGGCGGCAACTGAGCCTGCTGACCGTAGGTCTGCTGGGAGAAGGTTCCAGTCTCGCGTTGTTCTTGGAAAGAAGGAACTTTGTCTGACAGTTGTTTTGTTGTATGTAATTGTATAACTGTCTTCTTGCATGTGCCTTGAATGTCTTGTTGGTTTGCTGAGATACTGAGTCGGGTCTATCGCTAGCCTGTGTGTTGCTATTTTGTAGAAGGTTGTTAACCTGGCCATTTTCCGTCTTTCTTCCAGGGACTGCCATTTAAGATCTTCAAGCATGTTATTTACGCTAGATCTGTTATGATATCTATTATTGACGAATCGTGCAGCTCTTCTTTGCACCTTTTCGAGCTTTTGAATATCATTTTTCTCATGAGGGTCCCATATGCTACTGCCATATTCCAGTGTTGGTCTCACTAAGGCTTTGTATGCGGTTTCTTTGGTGCGTTTGGATGATATGTTCAGGTTTCTTCTTAGGAATCCCAGGGTCCTATTGGCTTTAGTCGTTATGTTTGATATGTGCTGGTCCCAGTCTAGGTTGTTGGTTATTGTGCATCCTAGGTATTTAGCTGATTTTACATGTTCTAGGATGTGCCCATGGAGTGTGTAGTTAAAGTTGACCAGTTTCTTCTTGTTACTTATTTTGAGCACCTGGCATTTGTCTGGGTGAAACTCCATTTTCCACTTTTGTTCCCATGAGGCAAGTCTGTTCAGGTCTGATTGGAGGGTGTTGCAGTCATTATCAGATGAAACGGTGATGTAGGCTATAGTGTCGTCGGCAAAGAGTCTAACTTTTGCATTAAGATCCTCATGAATGTCGTTGATGTAGTACAGGAACAGACTAGGACCGAGCACTGACCCTTGGGGAACGCCAGATTGGACTTTCACTGGGGCCGAAGAATTACCTGCAACTACAACTGTTTGACTTCTGTTTGACAGGAAAGCTTCGATCCATTTGTTAGTTTTGCCTCTAATCCCGTAGTGTTCAAGTTTCTGTAGTAGGAGATTATGGCTGACTTTGTCAAAAGCTTTTGAGAAGTCCATTACAAGAACATCTGTTTGTTTACCTTTCTCTAGGTTTCTGCTGATGTCATCTGCAAACTCTAGCAATTGTGTTTCACATGATCTGCCTTTTCTGAAGCCATGCTGCAAGGTGTATAGAATATTGTTTCTCTCCCCAAAGTTCATGATGTGACTAGTGATGATGTGCTCCATGATCGTGCAGCAGATGCATGTTAGAGAGATTGGCCGGTAGTTAATAGCATCATATTTATTGCCCTTTTTGTAAATCGGTGACACCATGGCAGTTTTCCAATCCTGGGGAATAGTACCAGAGTCATACGATTTCCTGTATATTATGGCAAGTATTGGAGCTAATTCAGGAGCAAGTTCTTTCAGCACCCTGGGTGTTATGTTGTCCGGACCAGCCGCTTTGTGAGGGTTGAGTTTCTGTAACAGTTTCAGTGTGCCTTTGGTGTTAATGCATATGTCTGGAGCTGAATTGGGTCTGTTACACTTCATGTAATTGTCTTTCTGGAATGTTTCCGTTGGAATTGTTGTTGGTTCGGAGAAGGCAGATTGGAATTGTCTATTTAGAATATTGGCCATTTGTACCGGTTCAGTGTGAAGGCATCCATTTTCTTTAAGTCCAGGAATTGATGAGTTGTCTTTCTTCTTATGCTTAATGTATGTCCAGAATCGTTTAGTGTTTATTCTTTCATTTGGTTGGTTTTCATCTGGCTCTATCTTTATGATTCCTTCAATATAGTTCCAGTAAGATTGTCTCAGCAGTCTTTGGACTTGCTGTTTTATCTTTCTATAGGCTTCTTGATCTCTTTTGTCATTGGATTTTTTCTTCTTTTTATAGAGTTTGTCTCTTTTCCTGATGAGCTGTTTAATCTCTCTTGTAATCCAGGGTGAATTGTCTTTTGGTTTGGATGTCTTATGTGGGATGTGTGTTTTGACACTTTTTTGTAAAGATTCTTTGAAAGTTTTCCATATCATTTCAATGTCAAAGTTGTTTTTCACCATGTCTAATAACACATTTTCCAGATTTCTTAGTTCAGTTCTTATGTTTTCCCACTTTGCGAGTTTGTATATAGGAATTTCTCGTTGGTTTTGTTTGTATTTAGTTGGTTTGATGTCCATTTCTGCAAACACTCCGTCATGGTCCGATATGCCAGGTATAGTGTCGATTCTCAGAATCTTGCTTGGTAGGTTGGTGATGAGAAGATCTAAAGTATTTGTGTTTCTGGTTGGAACTTCAACTAATTGGGTGAGGCCGTTTTCGTTGAGTGAGTCTAACAGGATCATATGGTTTTTCATATTATTTGTGTTCTGTTTTATTGATTTTGAGTTCCAGTCTATTCCAGGTAGGTTGAAGTCGCCGCCTATGATGAGGGTTGCATCCTTTATTGCTGTGGCTCGTGTAACTGATTCATGAAAGTTGTTTAAGCTGATTTCGTCTGACGTTTTAGGGTTGTAGTATGAGCAGATGTATAGGCTCTTTTGGTTAGGTAGGCTTAGTTTGGACCATATGATTTCACAGTCAGTTTGAAGCTCTGGTACATCCATGGATTGGAATGTATTTTTGATAGCAACAAGAACTCCACCTCCTTTGCCAGATGATCGATCTTTTCTCAAAGTTTCGGTTTATCTTCAATAACTTTTTTATCAGTTGATTTTTCGAAAATCAAACACGTCCATCTAATGCGTGATGTGACTTGTCTATCCACATTCTCTGCTTCAAAACGATTTCAAATCGGTCGCATATTAACAAAATTATTGAAGATTTTCTGGAAATATTGTATCACGTGATTATCCACCGTGTCACTGCAGGAATCTGTTATGCCAATCACGTGATATAGACCTACTGGCTATCACTCAGATTTTAGCAAACTGAGACGTTATGTCCGAAAAGCTAATTGAAGGCTGTTGCAGACAACAAAAAGATGTTGATAAGGAACTGATAATAGTGATTTATGTATTGTTTAGATCTAGCATAGAAATTATTTAGACAAAATGAGAAAATGCTGATTATCGGCATTTTCTTCTTTTGCCTAAATGTTTTCATATGCTTTATCTACTGGAGACATGAAAACCAGGTCTTGGTTGGGAAAGGGTCAAGGGCGCGAATGCTTCGCCTCAATTTTCAGCAAATGCCAAAGTGGTTAAAAATAAACAGTTCCAACTTCAAATCCGCTACAGATGACAAGTGTATAAAGTTTGAAGTTCATACCAGTTATGGTTTAAGAGATTTGTTCTGGACAAAAATGTAAGGGGGAAACAAAACAAAGCGTAACAAGAGATGTTTGTTAAACATATATGCCCCCTCAAGGGCCTACATTTTATGTAGGTCAAAGTCCAAGGTCAAGATCACAAGGTCCAAGATCATGGTCAAATATGAAAGGTCTTGGTAGGAGGTGTCCATGTGTGAAATATCAAGGCTGTATAATATATGTAGATCTAAAAGGAGGACATGTAATATAGGCCAGGTTAAAGTTTTTAAAAGTATGCCAAATGCCAAGGTCATGGTCAAATGTGAAAGGTCTTTCTAGGTGTCCATGTGTAAAATATCAAGGCTGTAGGAGTAAAAGGACATGAGATATATGCCTGGTTTAAGTTTTTTAAAAGAAGGTCAAACTCCAAGGTCAAGGTTGCAATATTCAAGGTCATGGTCAAATGTGAAAGGGCTTGGTAGAAGGTGTCTATGTGCGAAATATCGATGTTGTAGGTGTATAGGACATAAGATAAAGGCCAGGTTAAAGATTTTTAAAAGTATGTAAAACTCCAAGGTCAAGGTAACACAGGCCAAGGTCATGGTCAAATGCGAAAGGTCTTGGTAGGTGTCCATGAGTAAAGTATCGAGACTGTATAGGTAACAGGACATGAGATATTAGACTGGTACCCATTCGTGTAAATAACTGAATTTACGACTGGGAACAGGTACTGCATTCTGTCCTTTGATTGGTCAATCGATATAATCGATAGACCAATGAAACGGCTCGGTGTATGGAAAGCGTCACCTGTCCAGGCCGTCTGAGTGACCGTCAGATATTAGCTATTACCGTACTTAAATCCGTAGTAGATTTCAGGTACGGGAACCAGACTAATGAGATATTGGCCTAGTTTAAGTTTTTTACAAGTAGGTCAAACTCCAAGGTCAAGGTCCAAGGTAATGGTCAAAAGTGAAATGTCTCGGTTGGAAGTGACCATGTGTGAAATATCACAGCTGTATGTGTAAAATAACATGAAATATAGGCCAGATTAATGTTTTATAAAAGAAGGTCAAACACCAAGGTCAATGTCCAAGGTCATGGTCAAATGTGAAAGGTCTTGGTCGTGGGTGTCCATGTGTCAAATGTCAAGGTTGTATGTGTAAAAAGACATGAAATATAAGCAAGATTAAAGTTTTTTTTAAACTAGAAGACCTGAAGGTCTTGAGTCGCTCCACAGGCCTGAATTTCATATAATATTTAATCCAAGTTTTGATTAGATTGTTCAATGCTTGTGTTTCATAGAGCAAAAAGAAAGTTACAAAACTAGATTGTTCAAAATGTTTGGTTCTTGAAGCAAAGAAAGTAAACCTATATGTTTGCCATTTGAGAAAGGGTAAAAGGAAATGGTAGAACATTCCAGCTAAGGATGATACTAGCAATTAAAATTTTCCTTCTTCCAAACAGATCTAAACAGACCATCAATTACTCCAAAATATTTCATATTTCTAAAAATAGATTTTGAGCTAAAAATAGATTCAGGAATAATACCCTCTTCCAAAATTAATGAAACCTGAATTTCTTGTAATATCAAGTTCAAGTTTTGACAAAATTTTTCAATACTTGTTGCTCTTAAAGCAATTACAAAGTAACTACAAAGCTGAAAATGCATTCCTATAAGATCAATTGGTTACCAAGCTTTGTCTTTATTAGAGTGAGTTTGGCTGTTGGAGTGAAAACGAAGTCACAATTAGCAATTTTGTCAAATTGAAAGGCATATAACTGAGGATTTTATATTCCTATCTGGCTAAGAATCACACCTATAAAGCAAGATCTTAACTTCAACTATATCTTGTTTAAGTTTTGACCTGATTGTTCAATATTTGTGGATGTAAAGAGTGTAAAATCAAAGTCAAAAACAGCAATTTTTCCAAATTCAAGGGCAGATAAATCATGATTTAAGATTCCCATGAAGCTGAAAATTACACACATGCAAGATCTTATGGTCAGTAAGATAACAGGAAAGTTTCGTGTTAATTGGTGGATATTTAAGGTTGTTTGAGTAATAATAAGGTCAAAAATGGTAATTTCGCCAATTTCAAGGGCACATAACTCAAGAAGTAATATTCAGATCAAGCTGAAAATTGCACTCAGGCAAGATTTTATCAGCACCAACATTATAACCATGTTTTGTGTTGATTGATAAATATTTGTAGTGGCTAGAGTGAAAACAAAGTCAAAACAGCCATTTTTTAATTCAAGGGCAGATAACTCCTGACTTTCTAATTCAATCAGAATCAATTGAAGGAATCTGATAGAGGACCACCTAAGGATCATTCCTGTGAAGTTTGATTGAAATCCATCCAGTAGTTTCTGAGGAGAAGATTTTTAAAGAAAAAGTTGACGACCGGACGGACGGACGGACGGACGGACGCACGCACGACGGACACAGCGCCATGACAATAGCCCGCTGGCCTGAAGGCCAGTGGAGCTAAAAAAAGGTCAAACTCCAAGGTCAAAGTCATAAGGTCCAAGGTCATGGTCAAATTTGAAAGGTCTTGGTAGGATGTGTCCATGTGTGAAATATCAAGGCTGTATGTGTAATAGCACATGAGATATAGGCCCAGTTTGAAATTTTTACAAGTAAGTCAAACTCCAAGGTCAAGGCCACAAGGTCCAAGGTCATAGTGATATGTGATAGGTCTTGGTCGGAGGTTTCCATGTGTCAAATATCAAGGCTATATGTGTAAAAGGACATGATATATTGACCATGTTAAAGTTTTTAAAAAGTAGGTCAAACTCCAAGGTCACAAGGTCCAAGGTCATGGTCAAATGTTTTAGGTCTTGGTAGGAGGTGTCTGTGTGTAAGATATCAAGGCTGTAATAGGTCATGAGATATATGCCCGGTATATCTTTTTAAAGTAGGTCAAACTCCAAGGTCAAGGTCACAAGGTCATGGTCAAATGTGAACAATGTTGATAGGAGGTATCCATGTGTGAGATATCAAGGCTGTATATGTAATAGGACATAAGATATAGGCAAGGTTAAGAATTAAGTGTAAAAATCAACAAAGGGCAATAACTCCAAGAATTTGTTCGGCAGAGTTATGGTTCCTGTGCACTGCATCTCTCCATAATGAGATCTATCCACCTGTAAAGTTTCATGATTCTACCTTAGTAAGGTTTAAGGCTTACATACTTTTTGAGTTGTGCTCCGGACAAGAATCAAGTTTGAAAATCAACAAAGGGCAATAACTTTGATCGACAGAGTTATGGTTCTTGTGCACTGCACCTCTCCATAATGAGATCTATCTACCTACGACGTTTCATGATTCTACCTTTAATACTTTTCGAGTTATTCTCTGGAAATGGTTTGGTCTACAGACCGACCAACCTACCGACCGACCAACACTTGCAAAACAATATACCCCCATTTTCTTCAAAAGGGGGCATAATAACTAAAACAAGTGGGCGCGGCAGAGTAATGGTTCTTGTGCATGATACTTCTTCTCATTGTGATCTATTAATGTACAAAGTTTGAAGTTGATAGCACTTATGTTTTGGGAGATATGCTCCGAATAAAGACGGACATGTATACGGACGGATGGAAAGTGACCACCAATATCTCGCCTTGAAAACTTCATGCTCAGATGAGCTTAAAGCCTAAAGGATAAACTCCACTCTCACTTATTTTAAACAATGAATCCTTATTTCTAAAATGACAAGATTGTGATCTAGACCTTTTCATGGTGGTTAATCACGTGACTCAGAATTTTTGAAAATCTTCAATATTTTTGTTAATACTTGACCAATTTAAATTCAAATTGAAGCAGAGAAGGTTGGAAAATACCATGAATAGACTGTCACTTGAAGGATTCTTGAAAAATCATCCACTTCACAAACAGTTATTGAAGATCAACCACATTGATACTTTTTTATCAGCCGATTTTTTTCAAAACTCCACCACGTCCTCTAAAGCGTGACATTTTTCCACCTTCCTTGCTTCAAACTGAATTCAAATCGGTGCGGTGTTTACAAAATTATTGAAGATTTTCTGAAATTGTTGTATCACGTGATTATCCACTGTGATTTTGTACATTGATAACATTTTATTATTCTTTCATATTATATTCTTTGTTCATACTGTGTTCATAAAAAGTTATATACATGTATCAAGGTTTAACCCATTACCAGACAGCAAAAATTAAAGACTGGTCCAAATTCATAGATGATGCAGACTAAAATTTCAAGTGAATAATGGATTGCTTGTCTTTTTAGTTACAAAACAGTCATTAGTAGGAAATGAAAAATTGCATGTTACAATCAAATTCTTCATGTTCCACAGTGTTTTCAAAGGCTTTTATCCAATGATGATTTAAAAAGAGCGATTATGTCTGAATGGGATAATAATGTATACTGGTCAAAGCTTCTAATGCGACACTTTGATTTATCCATAATGGCATTTTTGAAAAGTTCATAATTGTTTCATTTGATATATGATTACTTTCATGAAATAAATGACCTTTAAGAAATATTTCATGCAAAAGTTAAGCGATGTCTGTGGCGATGAATAAATGGACTTCTTGAACATTGCTAGAAAGACAAGTACATGTATTCTCATTTTTGAAATTCATGCAAATAGCACATTCTGAACAAAATGTAAATTCTCCACATAATTCAAAGAAACATCATTTTTGAAAGAAAAAAATAACTTGAACGGATATGATCAATTTAAGAGGCGATTCACTGCAGAATACCCTATCCACCAATGTTAAAATCGAAAGTGGGGGTATTGTGAAATGTGCAGGGTGTCAAAAACCCTCCAAATGAGGGTTTTTTACCCCCAAAATGAATCTTGTACCCCCAGTTTTTGCAAGCAGCCTTCTTTGTCTCTAATAGAGGGGGTACAAGCATGCTGTAAAAGTATGGTTTGTACGGTATTGTACCCCAGATTTGAAAGTCGGTGGAAACCCTGATGTTTGTCAAATTCAGTAATTGTTAAAAAAGTTAGTATTTTTTTCGTCATTATTTCTTTGTAAATGGTTATACTATTTACTGTCATACAATACTTGTTGTTTGGAAATATATATTTTGTGACAAAAACCAAGTGGCGCTTTAGAAGTTTTGAACAGTATATATTATAGACTAGTATACATGTAATTTATAGTCTAGCATTTCTTACATCTAATTTTAACATCAAAGTAGTTTATTCTCTTCTCTACAATGTAAGAACAACAATGCTTGTACTTTCCCCTATTCCAACGAACAATTTGCGACTTGTATCACAATATGCAATACCAACAGGGCATTTTATTCCAAACATCTCACCATTTATAACATGCACTTCCTTCAAGTCAGACGTTAAGATATGAATATTGTAATTTCTGGAGTCACAAACATAGACGGTTCCATCAGGTGACAATGCAACAGCTCCAGGTTGCCATTTATATTTCGGCTGGAATTCGGCTTCCATCTCTCCATCGATTGTCAGACATTTCACGATCCTAGCAGCATTATCTGACACGTACAGTAATGTGTTGTCATTATTTACAATAATGTAATGAGGGTCGCGAAACATACTTTTCTTTCTGTCATCCCCAGCTGGAAATGTTTTTATTTCATTCCCTTGCACATCAATGATCTTGACAGCATATGATGGGCTTGATTTGGTAAACCCGATGAAAGTGTTGTTTGTGTAAGCAATTGGCCATCGGAAATCTGGGCACTGTATCGTATCCTGCAAATGTACTTCACCTTCTGTCGAACAAACACCTAGTTTGTTATCGTGCCAAACTGCAAACTCTGTATCTGATATTCTTGTAAGCCCAAATGGCATAGAAGGAAAGGAAAGTGAATTGATGGCTTGATTTTGTTCAATGTTTACAACCACAACACTATTGGCACTGCCATTAACTGCAACTAGTTCATCATTCGACAAAATAATTATTTCATATATATCAGCTTTCGACTCACTAACACTTAATCTTACAACACTGTCAAAGCGTAAGAATGTACCCAACATACCAGAGGGATCACATACCATTTGCTTGGTTTCACTAGATGATATAAAGCTCATATGTTCAAGTTTATTGTCATTTTCAATTCCAACAACTTCTTTCTTGTACTCATTTAAGACTTCTTTCTTCGTTAGTATCATGTCCACAAAAAGACGACATTTCTGACCCTTTTCTTCTTTGTTGTTAACATCTTCCTGTTCTTGCTGGATTTGTTCATCGAGTTTGTTACATGCTGATAACAATTGTGCGATTTTTGTAAGGTTCTTAGACGCTTTTTGTTGTAGTTCTTCTTTGACCTCTCTCTCAAGCTCGTCAAAGAAGTCGTTCACTTCCTTTCTTCGTTTGTGAATCTCTGCAATAGTTCTGCCCTTGTCACTTATGATACTCCTTACATATGTTGTTGCAATGTATGAGCATGTGCTGACTCTAGTAGACAAGCTTTTCAATGACTTCTTGAATGACCTATATTTGTCGTTGTCATATAAGTTCTCGGCTACTGTTGGTATGTATTCTACATCACATGTTCGATGACCCAGTGTAACACATACAGTGCACCCAACTTCATCATGGTCCGTACAGTAATACTTCATTATCTCATCCTTGTGGACACTGCATTTATCGATGCATTCATCTTTTGGCATACTCGTAGCTTTTGTCAATGGCATGGCATCTTTCGACAGTAAGTGATGGTGTCTGGATGGCTGTGGTTTACGGTGAATTTTGAAACACTCACCGCATAAATGGTGACCACAATCCACACAATATCCTTCAGCACGTAATTCCTCGCCATCTTGAATGCACGAATCACAGAACAGTTCGGCACTTGCGAGTATTGGACATGATGCATCATCAGACGCGTTAACTACCTCCACCTCCTCGTCAGCCATCTGTAGTAGATTTAGGTACGATCTCTCCGAGGGGCGAATCGAGTACAGTACCGGGTGGATTCCGGTAATTACATCATTCGCTGGATCCCAGCTTATCAGTGTCTTCCAGCGGTGAGACTGGAACCAGCCGCTTTTACTATGATGGACACCAATGGAGATAGACGTGAATCTAATATAGTGAAAGACAATCGGTGGTAATCGAGGTTCGAAGACCCTTATCATTGGAACCCAAGGTGGCAGCTTGGACCAAAGACAGGTAAGAACCAAGTTTTACCATAGTGGCGTTGTCGGCATCGGCCTGTAAAGCATAATTTGGGAAAATCCGACTATCGGCAGATTCGACTTTGTTAATTCGGGAGGGATTTAAATATTTGTCATCTGTACGTTAGATTATTACCGTTAAGCTAATCGGGTGATCGTCGATGGTACCTCGATTGGATTAACTCAAGAAATTATCCATTTTCTGCAGGAGTGAGTGGATCGGCGGTTGCAGACGCCGAAAGCAAACTCAGCGGTTTGCCGATTTTGGACTTCTTGAGCTATCTTGTCAGGGTTTTGAGGGTATAAAATCAAAATTTCAAGGGTTATTTGGCTTTATTTTTTTCGTATTTTGGCAGTTTTGAGGGGTTTTATTTTTTCCTTTTCTGAAATTCGCGGCAGATTTGGATCACTTCCGCTCTGTGCAGAAATTGATGCGCAGTAATTTCGGTCAAAACAAACATTCCAAAAATTGTTTTCTAGCTTCTAAATTCCAAATTTAACCATTCTTTTGTGAACACTATTGTGATTCTTCTCGTTTTGTATGTTTTGTGTGTGTTTTGTCTTGACTAACAGCTTGTTTACATTTTACGTTGCCCCCCCCCTTCTTTTTCTTTTCCCACACTGAGACTCTAGACAATTATTAAGCAGTATGAAAGCTTTATATTCTTTGGCTTTGGTTTCACTCTGAATCCGGATTTGTTAAAAAAAAAAAAAAAAAAAAAAAATCGTGTCGGCTGCAATTCTAAATCAAAGGGCTGCAAGCACTGTAAGGTGTACATTTCTGAAATTTATTAATTCCTGGAAAACTATACATAGATCTTCAACCTTTTGTGTATGTAACAAATTCATTTCTCGATATTGAGTGTTTTGACTTTTGAAAGATAAAATCAAAGAGCTGAAAGTACTAAAAACCTGTTACACAAGTGGTCTCATTTTTTAGCTCTGACAATATTTCCCAATTTCTACTCAACTATGGGTTAATTCAAGTTAAATATTTTAATTCAGAGCCACTCTTACATAGTTTAGTAAATTTCAAAGTACTGAAGGCCCTGAAAGTTGTCGCTTGTTTGACATCACCTTTTCTGTTCTCAATTACTCAAATAGGTGATTTAGACTTACTTTTTCTCTGAAGAATTCTTTCTAATTATATTGTCTAGGTGTCTCTAATTGTTTTACATGTTATTTGTTTACTAAACACCACCTTTCTTAGTGCTTTGCAGTGAATGATAGTCATGGACTTGGGTCGATATCGTCCAAGAGCCAAGATAAAAATCAATTACTGTATGGCAGGTGACTTGATAGGGTTTGGGAGTATTAATAAAAAGCTGGCGCACATGATTTTGATGGAGCGTGAGAAATATGGCAATTTGACAGAAGACATATTCTGCAACCTTGGTCTAAGGAATGCAGAACACATGTTGCCATACCTGGACTTCTCACCATTTGAAGAGGCATTTGAGGTTTCTTCATCACAAAGCCAGCAACAAACCCTAAAAGCGGAAAAGAGGGAGGAGGTAGAGGAGAGAAATTCTCAGTACAGGCAAAACGTCTATACTGCAGATATCCACGAAGAAGACAGAGATACTCAGTACAGGCATCAAAAAGTCTATACTGCAGTTGACCAATATGTACATCAAGGTGCCAACACTGCTAGAGAAGATAGAAGTTCTCAGTACAGGCAACAAAAAGTCTATACTGATGACAGTCAGTGCAGCCAGCAAGGCTATAAAGAAGATATAGGTTCTCTGTACAGGCAAAATAAAGTCTATACTGCAGAACCCCAGTACAGGCAAACAGACGTCTATACTGGCAGTGTACATTACCGCAACGGGTCATGGTCGGAACACAAAAGATCGGAGGAGAGACCTTTCATGCAGGATCATAATTTTGAAAATGAACCTGTGCACCATGGAAGGAGGTTTGATGATCATCAGTACAGGCAACAGACAGCTCGTTATGATGAAATTAATTCTGCACTTCTATCGTCTGCAGGTCGTACCAGGGATCTGGGAAGATTTGCAGAATATCAACCCGATGGACCAAGGTATTATAGGCCTAGGTCACATGCAAACGAGCACCATGAAGATGAGTATGGATATGGCCGTCGTCCATACTTGCCTGAACAAGATCATTATTTCCAGCGGTACATTGCACCGTCACGAAGGGACAACTACCCAAGAGATGTTGAGACGAGGGCACCGAATATGTCAATCCCCGATAGTATTTCGTTTGATGGAAAGGGGGACTGGCAGGCATTTGCAACTAAATTTGAAATGTTTGCAGCACACCAACATTGGAGCCCAAGAGAGAGGATGAACAATCTATGCTGGTGTCTAGAGGGAACCGCCAGTGCATTTTTCACCAGTTTGGTCAGAAGAGTTCCAGGCATTTCATTTGAGGAGATCATGGATCGAATGGAAAGGCGATTCGATGTGCATGATTTACCAGAAACAAGCCAAATGCGGTTTACATGTGCATCCCAGGGCCAGAAAGAGACAATGGTGGAATGGGCGGACAGAGTTGTTCATCTAGCAATGCGAGCATTTCCTGATTTAACTGAAGGGCAAATTTACAAACAGGCTACTCTAAGATTCTGTCAGGGATGTTTAGACAAAGAAGCTGGTCATTATGCTCTTACTTGTAGACCATGCTCAATTGAAGATGCCTTAGACAAAGTTAGATGGTTCCAACAGACAGACAGGGTTATGTATGGAAGAACAAGAAGGGAAGTGAGAAATGTTAGTTGTGAAGATGTCAGAAATAGAGTTGATCCAGGACCAAGAGCAACACAAACGGCTTATGGACTACCGAAAGATGAGGCAAAAAAGTCTGTGTCTTTCAACCAGTCTAACTTAGTTGAATCACGAATCAACAAAATGGATCGCGGTTTGGAAGATGTTGCAAGAAAGATGACAGAATTGACGACGTGCATGAAGGGGATTCAAGCTTCACTGTCAATACAAAGACAGAGAACTGTTCCTCAAAGTACAAACAAAATAGAGGCATGTCTAGAATGCGGGCGAACTGGACATTTTGCAAGAGGATGTCCTTATACCACCAAATCAGTAAATGTCATCAATGCTCGGAGGGATGATGATTTAAACTCATCAAGGTCGGACCTGTAGGCCGAGATTCGACCGAGAAAAGCAAAGGCCTTCTGACAGAAGATATGACTGATCTTGGCCAAGCATTCAGTAGCTTGTATGGCGGAGAAAAAGTGACAGCAGCAACTCAGTCTCAGGTTGGCATAAGGAAACATAGTCTGCAAAACAAGCAAATGGAAGGACAAGGAGATTTGGACAAAGACAGCAGTCTTCAACCTGATGACGTTACAGAGATGTGTCAAGCTTTCAATTCTCTGTATACTATCTTTACAGATGATCAGTTTGCCAATCCTGAGGTGGATAAAGCAATAGTTGACAACTTGAAGGGCACGGCGAGAGTCGAGTCCGAGAAACTAGCTGCTACTGAAGAAAACCATGGTGAGCACACAGCAAAGGTCGAGTGTCATGTGGAAACAGAAGAACCCACAAAACACACGGCAAAGGTTGAGTGTTCAACAGAAGCAGATATACTAGTGAAAGAAATTGACAATTTGCCAGAAGACATATTCTGCAACCTTGGTCTAAGGAATGCAGAACACATGTTGCCATACCTGGACTTCTCACCATTTGAAGAGGCATTTGAGGTTTCTTCATCACAAAGCCAGCAACAAACCCTAAAAGCGGAAAAGAGGGAGGAGGTAGAGGAGAGAAATTCTCAGTACAGGCAAAACGTCTATACTGCAGATATCCACGAAGAAGACAGAGATACTCAGTACAGGCATCAAAAAGTCTATACTGCAGTTGACCAATATGTACATCAAGGTGCCAACACTGCTAGAGAAGATAGAAGTTCTCAGTACAGGCAACAAAAAGTCTATACTGATGACAGTCAGTGCAGCCAGCAAGGCTATAAAGAAGATATAGGTTCTCTGTACAGGCAAAATAAAGTCTATACTGCAGAACCCCAGTACAGGCAAACAGACGTCTATACTGGCAGTGTACATTACCGCAACGGGTCATGGTCGGAACACAAAAGATCGGAGGAGAGACCTTTCATGCAGGATCATACCATACATCGATAAAGTGGGCCCGATAAAGTGTGCCTTTGTGTCAGTGGATTCGTGCACAAACTCTCAATTTCAACGTTCTCGTGCACACACCATAGAAACGAAATGAAAACGATCCGAAACGATACGGCAAAAAGATGATACATCTCTGCCGTTTTCTATGCTCCTTGAATATTTTTTCTAGGGAGCATAAATAGCCACACTGTCCTTCCGTTCGTTCGTTCGTGCGTTCGTCTGTCCGTACACAACCTGATCTCAGCAACCCTCGGACCAAATTCGATAAAACTTCACTTGTGAACTCCCGTGGATGATCCATGTAGACCCTGCTCTCCGTTTATTAATTTGAGGCTTTGTCACGGAATAAGGGGCCTTGGTGTAGAATTATTTTTCTCTCATTTCTCTTCATCTAATGGGCAGAATTTAATGAAATTTTGTAGTTAATGGATGTATGAGATATTCTATCCTATATTCTATAAATAATGTGTGTACTAAAAACCTGTCATGGGAAAAAGGGGTTTAATGAATATAGTATTTTTATGACAAACACTTATTCGAGGAGTATAGGCCTTATCCGTCTATGACGGCTCTTGTTTGTGCGTGTTTTTCCTTCAAAATAGTACATGTAATTGTTAAATGGACATGATGATACACGAGACCATTGACACGATTTTTGCTGGGGATGACGATGTACGTAGAATGTGTCTGGTTTTGTGAATATAACTTTGTGCATGAGGACGTTGACACATTGTTTTACTTGTGTTGTATGAAAATGTGTCTGATCATGTATGCATACCTTTATGAAGGATGTGCATGAGAACGTTGACACGTAATTTTTTACTGGTGATGTATGTAAGATGTGTCTTGTTCATGCTTCTATGCCTTTATTAAGAATGTTAACGAGGACGTTGGCACGTTTTATAAATTGGAAATGCATGTAAGGTGTGTTTGGTTATGTTGCTGGACCTTTAATTAAGGATGTGCACGAAAACGTTGACACTTATATACTGGTAATATATGTAAGACAAGCCTGGTTGTGTTGCTGGACCTTTACTAGGTATGTGCACGAGAACGTTGACACGTTTTATGTTGGTAACTTATGTAAGATGTGTTTGGTTGTGTTGCTGGACCTTTATTAAGGGTGTGCACGAAAACGTTGACACTTATATACTGGTAATATATGTAAGACAAGCCTGGTTGTGTTGCTGGACGTTTGTTAGGGACGTGCACGAGAACGTTGACACGTTTTATATTGGTATCTTATGTAAGATGTGTCTAGTTGTGTTGCTGGACCTTTAATGTGCACGAGAACGTTGACACGTTTTATGTTGGTATCTTATGTAAGATGTGTCTGGTTGTGTTGCTGGGCCTTTAATTGGGATGTGTACGAGAACGTTGAGACGATTTATACTGGTGATGTATGTAAGATGTGTCTGGTTGTGTTGCTGGACCATTATTAACTATATGCACGAGAACGTTGACACGTTTCAAAATGGTAACTTATGTAAGATATGTCTGGTTATGTTGCTGGACCTTTATTAGGTATGTGCACGAGAACGTTGACACGTTTTATATTGGTAACTTATGTAAGATGTGTCTGGTTGTGTTACTGGACCTTTATTAACTATGTGCACGAAAACGTTGACACGGTTTATATTGGTAATGTATGTAAGATGTGTCTGGTTGTATTGCTGGACCTTTATTAGGTATGTGCAAGAGAACGTAGACACGTTTTATATTTGTAACTTTTGTAAGATGTGTCTGGTTGTGTTTCTATACCTTTATTATGTATGTGCACGAGAACGTTGACACGTTTTATACTGGTGGTATCTTATGTAAGATGTGTCTGGTTGTGTTGCTGGACCTTTAATGTGCACGAGAACGTTGACACGTTTTATGTTGGTATCTTATGTAAGATGTGTCTGGTTGTGTTGCTGGGCCTTTATTAGGGGTGTACACGACACGATTTATATTGGTTATTTATGTAAGATTTGTCTGGTTGTTTTGCTGGACCTTTATTAGGTATGTGAACGAGAACGTTGACACGTTTTATACTTGTGATGTATGTAAGATGTGTGTAATTTTTTACTGGACCTTTATATGGGGTGTGTACGAGAACGTTTACACGATTTATACTGGTAATGTATGTAAGATATGCCTGGTTGTGTTGCTGGACCTTTATCAAGGATTTGCACGAGAACGTTGATACGATTTATACTGGTTATTCATGTAAGATACGTCTGGTTGTGTTGCTAGACCTTTATTAGGTATTTGCACGAGAACGTTGACACGTTTTATACTGTTAATGTATGGAAGATATGTCTGGTTATGTTGCTGGGCTATTATTAAGGATGTGCACGAGAACGTTGACACGTTTTATACTGGTGGTTTATGTAAAATGTGTGTGATTGTGTTGCTGGACCTTTATATTGGGGCGTGCACGATAACGTTGACACGATTTATACTGTTAATGTATGGAAGATATGTCTGGTTATGTTGCTGGGCTATTATTAAGGATGTGCACGAGAACGTTGACACGTTTTATACTGGTTATTTATGTAAGTTATGTCTGGTTGTTTTGTTGGACCTTTATTAGGTATGTGCACGAGAACGTTGACACGATTTAAATTGATTATTTATGTAAGATATGTCGGGTTGTGTTGCTGGGCCTTTATTAGGTATGTGAACGAGAACGTTGACACGTCTTATATTGGTAACGCATGTAAGATGTGTGTGATTGTGTTGCTGGACCTTTATTAGGGATGTGCATGAGAACGTTGACACGATTTATATTGATTATCTATGTATGATATAACTGGTTGTATTGCTGGACCTTTATTAACTATGTACACCAGAACGTTGGCATGTTTTATACTGGTGATGTATGTAAGATACGTATGTGATTGTGTTACTACACCTTTATTAGGGGTGTGCACGAGAACGTTGACACGTTTTATATTGGTAATGCATGTAAGATGTGTCTGGTTGTGGACTTTAATAAGAATATGCACGAGACCGTTGACACGATTTATATTGGTGATGTTGGTAAGATGTGGTTGGTTATGTTGCTTTACCTTTTTTCGTGATGTGCACGAGAACGTTGACTCGTTTAATTCTGGTGATGTATGTAAGAAATGTCTGGTTTTGTTTATATACTTTTTTGAAAGATTTGTACAAGATTTATATATTCATTTTAAGGTTTGCACTAGATTGTATACGGGAATGTAAGCTATATCTGCTTATGTTGTTATATCTTTATTAGAGACGTGTACGATAAAATTAACATGCTTTATACTGGCATTGTACGTAAGATGTGTCTGTCTATGTTGCTATAGTACCTCTATAAAGGTTGCATACGAGAATGGTGACACGATTTTTATTACTGATGATATATGTAAGATGTGTCTGGTTATGTTGCTTATTTTATAAACGCTCTATAAAATCTTGATGAGCACATAACGAAACACGTCCTTCATACATCATCTGGAAAAACACGTCGACGTTCTCGTGCACATCAATGATAAAGATATAAATACATAACCAGACACGTCCTTCTTACATCATCTGTAAGGAACACGTCAACGTTCTCTTGTGCATATTCAGAATAAAGATATAAATACATAACCAGATACGTCCTTCATACATCACCTATAATACACACGTCAACGTTCTCGTGTACATCAAGAATAAAGATATAACTATATAACCAGACACGTCATTTTTACGTCACCTGTAATTAACACGACAACGTTCTCGTGCAAATCAAGAATAAAGATATAAATACATAACCAGATATGTCCTTCATACATAACCTGTAATAAATACGTCAACGTTCTTTTGCACATCCAGAATAAAGATATAAATATATAACAAGACACTCCCTTCATATATCACATGTATTAAACACGTCAACGTTCTCGTGCACATCAAGAATAAAGATAAAAATATATAACCAGACACGTCCTTCATACATCACCTGTAAAAAACACGTCAACGTTCTCGTGCACATCAAGAATAAAGATATAAATGAGCCGGGATCTGGAAAAACGTCCATTATAGCATTTTTAAAAATTGAGTTTCAAGATCAGCCTGTTGTCAAATTCAGTCGAATATGCATCTATGCTGCTCTCTTTCAGTTACTACAGATCACGAAGAAACTATTCGAGAACAACGTGGATCCTGATCAGACTGTGCGTATGCACAGGCTGATCTGGATCTATGTTGGGCTCAAAAGCCTTAAAGGACGTTTTTCCAGATCCTGGCTCATTAATATATACTCAGATATGTCCTTTACACATCACCTGTAAAACAAGTCAACGTTCTCGAGCACAGCCAAAAAAAAGATCCAGCAACATAACGAGAGTCATCTTACATACATCACCAATATAAAACGTGTCAACGGTCCCGTGCATATCCTTATTAAAGTCCAGCAACACAACCAAACACATCTTACATGCATTACCAATATAAAACGTGTCAACGCACTCCTGCATATCCCTAATAAAGGTCCAGTAACACAACCAGTCACATCTTACATACATTACCAGTATACAACGTGTCAACGTTTTCGTACACACACCTAATAGAGGTTAAGGCACACAACCAGACATATCTTACATATATCACCAGTATAAAACGTGTCAACGTTCTCGTGCACATACCTAATAAAGGTCTAGAAACACAACCAGACACATCTTACATACATCAGCAGTATATTTAACGTGTCAACGTTCTCTAGCACATACCTAATAAAGGTCTAGAAACACAACCAGACACATCTTACATACATCAGCAGTATAAAACGTGTCAACGTTCTCGTGCACATACCTAATAATG
Source organism: Fragum sueziense (assembly GCA_963680895.1). Lineage (NCBI taxonomy): Eukaryota > Metazoa > Mollusca > Bivalvia > Cardiida > Cardiidae > Fragum > Fragum sueziense. Next base: position 14,691,342 of record OY804599.1, on the reverse strand, counting down.
GTCCAGCAACACAACCAGACATATCTTACATAAATAACCAATATATGAATCGTGTCAACGTTCTCGTGCACACCCTTTTATAAAGGTCCAGCAACACAGCCAGACATATCTTACATACAATACCAGTATAAATCGTGTCAACGTCCTCGTGCACACACATAATAAAGGTTTAGCAACACAACCAGACACATCTTACATAAATAACCAATATGAAACGTGTCAACGTTCTCGTGCACATCCCATAATAAAGGTCCAGCAACACAATCACACACATCTTACATACATTACCAGTATAAAACGTGTCAACGTTCTCGTGCACGTCCTTAATAAAGGTCCAGCAACACAACCACACGTATGTTACATACATTACCAGTATAAATCGTGTCAACGTTCTCGTGCACAACCCCATAATAAAGGTCCAGCAAAACAATCACACACATTTTACATACATCACCAGTATAAAACGTGTCGACTTTCTCGGGCACATACCTAATAAAGGTCCAGCAACACAACCAGACATATCTTACATACATCACCAGTATAAAACGTGTCAATGTTCTCGTGCACACACATAATAAAGGTTTAGCAACACAACCAGACACATCTTACATAAGTAACCAATATAAAACGTGTCAACGTTCTCGTGCACATACCTAATAAAGGTCTAGAAACACAACCAGACACATCTTACATACATCAGCAGTATAAAACGTGTCAACGATCTCTAGCACATACCTAATACAGGTCCAGCAACACAACCAGACATATTTTACATAAATAACCAATATATAAATCGTGTCAACGTTCTCGTGCACACCCTATTATAAAGGTCCAGCAACACAACTAGACATGTCTTACATAAATAATCAAGAAACGTGTCAACGTTCTTGTGCACACCCTTATTAAAGATTCAGCAACGCAATTACATACATCTTATATACATTACCAGTATAAATCGTGTCAACGTTCTCGTGCACAACCCCAAAATTAAGGTCCAGCAACACAATCACACATATCTTACATACATTACCAGTATAAATCATGTCAACGTTCTCGTGCACACCCCATAATAAAGATCCAGCAACACGATCACACACATCATACATACATCACCAGTATAAAACGCGTTAACGTTCCCGTGCACATACCTAATAAAGGTCCAGCAAAACAACCAGATATATCTTACATAAATAACCAATATAAATCGTGTCAACGTTCTCTAGCACACCCCATGATAAAGGTCCAGCAACACAACCAGACACATCTACATACTTCACCAGTATAAAACGTGTCAACGTTCTCATGCACATACCTAATAAAGGTCCATCACCACAACCAGACATATCTTACATACATCACCAGTATAAATCGTGTCAACGTTCTCGTGCACACCCATTATAAAGGTCCAGCAACACAACCAGACATGTCTTACATAAATAACCAATATGAAACGTGTCAACGTTCTCGTGCACACCCCTATTAAAGGTTCAGCAACATAATTACATACATCTTACATACATCACCAGTATAAAACGTGTCAACGTTCTCGTGCACATACCTAATAAAGGTCCAGCAACACAACCAGACATATGTTACATAAATAACCAATATAAATCGTGTCAACATTCTCGTGCACACCCATTATAAAGGTCCAGCAACAGAACCAGGCATATCTTACGTAAATAATCAACATAAATCGTGTCAACGTTCTCGTGCACATCCTTAATAAAGGCCCAGAAACACAACCAGACATATCTTACCTACATTACCAGTATAAACCGTGTCAACTTTCTCGTGCACATACCTAATAAAGGTCCAGCAACACAACCAGACATATCTTACATAAATAACCATTATGAAACGTGTAAACGTTCTCGTTCACATCCCCAATAAACGTCGAGCAACACAACCAGGCATATCTTACATACATCACCAGTATAAAACGTGTCAACGTTCTCGTGCACACCCCGTTATAACGGTCCAGCAATACAATCACACACCTCATACATACATACATTACCAGTATATAACGTGTCAACGTTCTCGTGCACATACCTAATAAAGGTCCAGCAACACAACCAGACATTTCTTACATACATCACCAATATAAATCGTGTCAACGTTCTCGTGCACACCCATTACAAGGTCCAGCAACACAACCAGACATCTCTAACATGTATAACCAATATGAAACGTGTAAACGTTCTCGTGCACATCCTTAATAAAGGCCCAGCAACATAACCAGACATTTCTTGCATACATTACCAGTATGAATCGTGTCAGCGTTTCCGTGCACACCCCATAGTAAAGGTCTAGCAACACAATCAGACATATCTTACATACATCACCAGTATAAATCGTGTCAACGTTCTCGTGCACACCTCTAATAAAGGTCCATCAACACAACCAGACACATCTTACATAAATAACCAATATAAATCGTGTCAACGTTCTCCTGCACACCCCTTATAAAGGTCCAGCAACACAATCACACACAGCTTACATACATAACCAGTATAAAACGTGTCAACGTTTTCTTGCACACACCTAATAAACATCAGCAACACAACCACACACATCTTACATACATCACCAGTATAAATCGTGTCAACGTTCTCGTGTACATCCATAATAAAGGTTTAGCAACATAACCAGACACATCTTACATACAAAAACAATATAAAACATATCAACGTTCTCGTGCACTCCCATAATAAAGGTTCAGCAACATAACCAGATACCTCTTACATACATCACCAATATAAATCGTGTCAACGCACTCATGCATATCCCTAATAAAGGTCCAGTAACACAACCAGACACATCTTACATGCATTACCAGTATAAAACGTGTCAACGTTCTCGTATACACACCTAATAAAGGTTAAAGAACATAACCAGTCACCTCTTACATACATCACCAGTATAAAACGTGTCAACGTTCTTGTGCACACGGCTTATAAAGGTTTAGCAACACAACCAGACACACCTCACATAAGTTACCAACATAAATCGTGTCAACGTTCTCATGCACATAGTTAATAAACATCCAGCAACACAAGCAGACACATCTTACATAAGTTACCAATATAAAACGTGTCAACGTTCTCGTGCACATACCTCATAAAGGTCCAGCAACACAACCAGACAGATCTTACATAAGTTACCAATATGAAACGTGTCAACGTTCTCGTGCACATCCCTAATAAAGGTTTAGAAACATAGCCAGACATATCTTACAAACAGTACCAATATAAAACGTGTCAACGTTCTCGTGCACATACCTCATAAAGGTCCAGCAACACAACCAGACATTTCTTACATAAGTTACCAATATGAAACGTGTCAACGTTCTCGTGCACATCCCTAATAAAGGTTTAGAAACATAGCCAGACATATCTTACAAACAGTACCAATATAAAACGTGTCAACGTTCTCGTGCACATCCCTAACAAAGTTCCAGCAACACAACCAGACTTGTCTTACATATATTACCAGTACATGTATATAAGTGTCAGCGTTCTCGTGCAAATCCTTAATAAAGGTCAAGCAACATAACCAGACATATCTTACATTCATTTCCAATTGATAAAACGTGCCAACGTCCTCGTGCACATTCCTAATAAAGGCATAGAAACATAACAAGACACATCTTACATACATCACCAGTATAAAACGTCAACGTTCTCGTGCACGTCAAGAATACATGTTTACATTACCAATAGCCAGACACATCTACTCCTTGCACCAGTAACAAGCATGCCAGCGTTCTCTTACACGTCAAGAATAAACGTATCTACCAATAACCAGACACTTCCTAAATACAAACTAGTTCACGTTCTCGTGCACGTCAAGAATAAGATATATAGCAATAACCAGACACTTCCCACATACATCATCGGTAACAAAAAGGTCAACGTTCTCGTGCGCGTCAAGAATAAAGGTACATTTCAATAACCAGACACTTCCTACATCATGCACCAGCAACAACGTGTCAACGTTCTCGTGCACGTCAAGTATAAAGGTACATACCAATAACCAGACACTTTCTATATTATGCAGCAGTAACAAACGTGTCAACGTTCTCGTGCGCGTCAAGAATAAAGGTACACACCAATAACCAGACACATCCTACATCCTGCACCAGTAACAAACACGTCAACGTTCTCGTGCACGTCAAGAATAAAGGTACGTACCAATAACCAGACACTTCCTACATCATGCACCAGTAACAAACTCGTCAACGTTCTCGTGCATGTTAAGAATAATGGTAAATACCAATAACCAGACTCTTCCTACATCATGTACCAGTAACAACTTTGTCAACGATCTCGAGCACGTCAAGAATAAAGGTACAGACCTATAACAAGACACTTTCTACATCATGCAGCAGTAACAAACACGTCAACGTTCTCGTGCACGTCAAGAATAAAGGTACGTACAAATAACCAGACACTTCCTACATCATGCACCAGTAACAAACTCGTCAACGTTCTCGTGCATGTCAAAAATAAAGGTACATACCAATAACCAGACACTTCCTACATCATGCACCAGTACTTAACAAACTTGTCAACGTTCTCGTGCATGTCAAGAATAAAGGTACATGCCAATAACCAGACACATCCTACATCATGAACCAGTAACAAACTTGTCAACGTTCTCGTGCACGTCAAGAATAAAGTGATATACCAATTACCATACACTTCCTAAATCATGCACCAGTAACAAACTTGTCAACGTTCTCGTGCAAGTCATGAATAAGAAATACATGTATACCAATAACCAGACACATCTAACATACATCACCAGCAACAAATACGTCAACGTTCTCGTGCACGTCCAAAACAAAGGTATATATAATCACATAAACAGACACTTCCTACATACATCACCAGCAAAGAAAAGAGCCAACGTTCTCGTGAACGTCCAGTATAAAGATATGAAAATATATAAGGGTCCGCCGCAGCGGGGATTGTCTTCGGAGACTTACTGAGAGAAATAGACGAAAAGCTATATAAACCCCTTTTTCCTATGACACGTTTTTCGTAAACGTACAAAGATTATTAAAAGTGCATACACTGAGCCCCATTTTCCCATGATACCTTTTTTGTACCTAGATTATAGCCTAAGTTATGTACAGTCTGTTTAGGGCATCTGATGTTAATATTTTAGTACACACAATTCCATCTTAAATAATTATTCGGGGATTTTCATGTGCAGTTCCATCCTATTTGGTCAAAAGGTTGCGGAGAATTTGCTTAGGACAGACTTACAGAAATAGACGCAGAAGCTATCATAGTTTTCCCATGAAATGTTTTATTGTTCATGAATTATAAATAGTGTATGGTTCAGAACATCTAATTTATGAATTGAGTTCAAAATGTCAATAAATTCTCATCATTAAATGAAAAGAAAATAGAGGAAAAATAATTTCTACATTAATGCCCCTTTTTCCGTGACACAGCCTCAAATTGAGAAACTGTGGGAATTATCTCTTGAAAATATTCCAGGGAGTACATAATATTATTATGAAGTCCACTCTTTGTCAATTCATCTCCGTTTCGTTCAATTTTGTACATTTCTCCATCAACACTCCATTGCATAGACTGTCAAAAACCCGTGAACGAATCCGTTGAAAAATGCGTGATCGAGGTCTAGGACAAAAAGGAATATCGCACTTGCAATAAAGTGTGCACGTATTTCCCGCGTTATCAAAATTAAGCACTATACGTGCTTTCATTTAAGAGAGTATTCAAATTACCTCCCCTGTATGACGTCATCAGAGCATACGAAGGTTGCAGTACACTCAGAATGAATCCTATTTTTCATTATAACTAGATCTATGTAGATATAAAAAAAACCTTTTTCAACAAAAACCAACTATATACAGATCTAGATCTACTAGAAGAAAAAAGAAACGCAACAACCAGTTTAATCATCCCTTTTTCTAAAAAATCACTAGGGATTTGAGTATGGCTAGTTCTCATAAGGTCGTGCTTTCTCATAATATGAAAAAAGGCAAAGCCTCTGACCGGGTTCATGATATATCTAGCTGTTATTTTTATGCATATCCTGCATTTGTAGTTCTTTGATGATAATCTGACAGTTAAATGAAAGAATGGCCAATACGTGAGATATTGTAAGAGCAGTCGCTTTGTGTTGTAAGCCACAAGCCAAAAAGTGTCCGCTGATTGGCAAAATTAAACTCTTTTGTCGAAAAAAAAACCACCCTCCTAATAACCAAATATCAAAGTTTCTACTATTTTCAAACATTAGAATTGTTTTTATTTCGTCTTTTAAATTGGATATTATGGTCTTTTCCGATCTTTACCGAAGAAAAAACGCCAAACTTCCGACTCGAAGTTATGACGTCATACTGGCCAAATAATGACGTCATGGCGGGAAAATCGGGAAGTCATGGGTCATTTCCCGGAAAGCCTGAGATTTCTGAAAAAGTTAAATGTCTGACTTTTCTGTCATAAAACGACTTCCCCAATTGATACTCAAAACACGGAATTCATCCTTAGAAATTGTTAGAAAAAATGTCAAAACAGTCAAAGAATAGGTCGTTAGTTAGTTAGTGATGGAATGTGCCAAAGAACGGTTTAAGTTTGTCTGTATTACCCTGACGATCGAGAAATGGATAAAAACTGTGACTTCGCTTTTATTACAGAAAAGTCGCACACTTTATCTTTGTCAGAAACCTGATGCTCTAGATTGGGGCGGAGTCAAGCCATTGTATGACGTCACTTCGTGGCAATTTTATAGAAATTGTCGATCTTTATTTTCGCGAAAATCATCCAAGTAGATTCTTAACGAGGTAAAGAAAAGCAAACAAAACTTTTAAAACAACTGAGTTTTGCGGATCTTTTATAAAACACGTCAATTCATTCATTTTCTTTAAATATACGGTGAAATCAACTGCATAGATTGGCAGCCTTTAAGAATTAAGAGCAATCGCGACCCTCGAGACTGTTTGCAACCTTTTGCCGCGTTGGAACGTGGTTGCAACATGATCTCGAGCGTAATACAGTGACCGCCATATTGAACGTGAAAGTAGACGCGCGTAAATGACGTCACCAAAACAATTCAATCCTTTAGCTAACGTTATAATTCAAGTGAAATATTCTGTCAATGATCGGTAAATCACATCAATTATTTTATCTGGTAAAATTTTGTGACAATTACGAGGATACAATTGACTTTTGAACGCTGTTTGTTTCAAATATTTTTCTGGCGTAGATTTAAATAGTTGTTTGGTCTGCTTCCGTTGTCGTGACCGCACTACCGTTGTTATGCTTGTGGAGTGATATGGGCCGGATCGGCTCATGCCGGCAACTGTAATACATTCGAGGGGATCTTGAGTAACGATAAGATCCGAGAATATTCGAATGGAATTAAGAGATAACAAAAAATAGTCGTTGCGTTTCTTCCTTCCTCTAGTTACTCTCCAAAGCCGAGGTATATTGATTAATCATCAAATATGACCTCTGCCGTTTTTGGTACACAGACAGCCTATTTGGTCGTCATAATCTAATTATAGCACATCATTTGAATTATCGAATCAAAATCACTCAGCTTTATCTTGCATGATCATTACGTATACACTACGTCGCTTCTATTTTTGGCTGAAGCCGGTAACATTTGAATTATCGAATCAAAATCATTCAGTTTTGTCTTGTTTGATTACGTATACATTACGTCGCTTCTATTTTTGGCTGAAGCCTGTAATTTGAAGCGTCAGCCAATGAAAGTTTGTATCAGCTTTTTAAATTGTTTTGATGTGTAAAGCCAACGATTGAATACCGAAATCCCGCCAAGGCCCCGAGATTAGACGTGAAATGACCCCGCGGGAACAGAGCATCATTATATCATAATGGTATGAAGAGAGAATGTGCTCTGTTCTTGAGAGAGTACCTCTAGTAGGCCTATATATACCGAGTCAAAAAAGCAAGTGTGCAAACTTCTACTTTATATATATATCTGCGTGACCGCTGCTATTACCTTTACCAAACTTATACACGGAGTTATTTAATCGACTCAATACTTTTCTTTTCTAAAGGCAGGTTTGGGCCTAGTAAACCGTTCATTGCATTTAGGTCTAGTAAAACAGCCTCTGTTATTACACGGTGTATAATCACGTGCCTTAGAATTTCCGATAATCTTCAATAACTTTGTCAATACTCGACCAATTTGAATTTGGTTTGAAGCAGAGAAGGTGAAAAAATGTAAGGAATAACATTGTCGTGGTAAATTTAAAAAAAATCAACTGATAAAGAAGTTATTGACGATAAAGCAAAATTTTGGTTTATCTTCAATAACTTTTTCATCAGTTGATTTTTTTAAAAAAATCAATCACGCCCATCTAATGCGTGACGTCTGTCCACATTCTCTGCTTCAAACCAAATTTAAATCGGTCCCGTATTAACAAAGTTAATGAAGATATTCAGTAATCAATGCATCACGTGATTATCCACCGTGGTTATTAGTGGTGCATGTATTTATTGCGGCACATTCTTTTGATTTTGAATTATTTGATTTACACTTTTTAAACACATTTTCTTTTAAAGATACAGCTACGCGCATGGTCAAATTGCAAAGTACGATTTTTCTTAAAAAAAGAAATGAAGAACTTTTGTGCTGGCCATCTTTGAATTAGTAGGCTAACGGAATATGGTTCAGAAAAAGAGCGAACCAAAAATAGGACAACAATAGGGATAATTTTATCAAGTAAACAGTGGAATAATTTCGGACAAAGAATAGTGTTTCGTCGGTGTAAATCTAAAACTTCACAACTACATCTTGATTGCAGCTGTAGTTACGAGATTTTGTTCAACATTGGTGATTTATTGAAACATAAAGGTCAACCCAGTCTACTTTTAGCACAAATACAAATACTCAGGAACAAAAAGTATTGGAATCTTTAACCCTTTCCTAAACGACAAAATTTTGGGCTGTTCCAATTTCAGAGATCATGCAGACGAAAATTTCAAGTGGACAACAATGTACATTTATTCGTCTTTTTTTGTAGAAAACATTGTGAGAAATGAAGAAATTGCTTGTGGCAAGCAATTTCTTCATTTTCCACAATGTTTTCTAATGCAATTATCTTGTGGGGGGGGGGGGGGTGTCAATAAGAGCCAATGTGTGGTAATGGGTTAATGACAGATACTCTATTTCACATACATCAAGAAACCAGAAAAAGTGGAATAACCAGGCGTTGGTTGTCCGCTAGCAATCACCTCCGCTCCATACATATAGTTAACTTTGACTACTTCGCCTTTGTGTATGTGTAGGACGACAGTATTCCCACACATAGCATCCGAACGGACATGTCTCGTGTCAGCAGATAGCGCCGATACAACTTTACCATCGACCATCACGACGGCTGACAGATAACTGTGATAATTTGCAACTAGAAAGTGGACAATAATAATGTACATTTATTCGTCTTTTTTGTAGAAAACATTGTGGGAAATGAAGAAATTGCTTGTGACAAGCAATTTCTTCATTTTCCACATTTTTTTAAACAATTATCATGTGGGGGGGGGGGTGTCAAAAAGAGCCATTGTGTAGTAATGGGTTAATGACAGGTACTCTATTTGACATACATCAAGAAACCAGAAAAAGTGGAGTAGCCAGGCGTTGGTTGTCCGCTAGCAATCACCTCCGCTCCATACACATAGTTAACTTTGACTACTTCGCCTTTGTGTATATGTAGTACGACAGTATTCCCACCCATAGCATCCGAACGAACATGTCTCGTGTCAGCAGATAGGGCCGATACAACTTTACTATCGACCATCACGACGGCTGACAGATAATTGTGATAATTTGCAACTAGAAAGTGGGCAATAATGTACATTTATTCGTCTTTTTTGTAGAAAACATTGTGGGAAATGAAGAAATTGCTTGTGCCAAGCAATTTCTTGATTTTCCGCAATGTTTTCTAAAGCAATTATCTTGTGGGGGGATCAAAAAGAGCCATTGTGTGGTAATGGGTGAATGGGTTAATAGACAGTTACTCTATTTGACATACATCAAGAAACCAGAAAACGAGGAGTAGCCAGGCGTTGGTTGTCCGCTAGCAATCACCTCCGCTCCATACATATAATTTAGTTAACTTTCACTACTTCGCCTTTGTGTATGTGTAGGACGACAGTATTCCCACCCATAGCATTCGAACGAACGTGTCTCGTGTCAGCAGAAAGGGCCGATACAACTTTACTATCGACCATCACTACGGCTGACAGATAACTGTGATAATTTGCAACTAGAAAGTGCACAATAATGTATATTTATTTGTCTTTTTTTATTTTGGTAGAAAACATTGTGGAAAATGAAGAAATTGCTTGTGACAAGCAATTTCTTCATTTTCCACAATGTTTTTTTAAAGCAATTATCTCGTGGGGGTCAAAATGATCCATTGTGTGGTAATGGGTTAATGGGTTAATAGACAGTTATTCTATTTGACATACATCAAGAAACCAGAAAATGTGGAATAATCAGGCGTTGGTTGTCCGCTAGCAATCACCTCCGCTCCATACATATAGTTAACTTTGACTACTTCGCCTTTGTGTATTTATAAGACGACAGTATTCCCACCCATAGCATCCGAACGAACATGTCTAGTGTCAGCAGGCAGCGCCGCTACAACTTTACCATCGACCATCATGACGGCCGATAGATAACTGTGATAATTTGAAACTAGAAAGTGTACAATAATGTACATTTATTCGTCTTTTTTGTGTAGAAAACATTGTGGCAAATGAAGAAATTGCTTGTCACAAGATAGGGCCGATACAACTTTACCATCGACTATCATAACGACGGCTGATAGATAACTGTGATAATTTGCAACTAGAAAGTGGACAATAATGTACATTTATTCGTCTTTTTTGTGTAGAAAACATTGTGGCAAATGAAGAAATTGCTTGTCACAAGATAGGGCCGATACAACTTTACCATCGACTATCATAACGACGGCTGATAGATAACTGTGATAATTTGCAACTAGAAAGTGGACAATAATGTACATTTATTCGTCTTTTTTGTGTAGAAAACATTGTGGGAAATGGAGAAATTGCTTGTGACAAGCAATTATTTCTTCATTTTCCACAATGTTTTCTAAAGCAATTATCTTGTAGGGGATCAAAAAGAGCCATTGTGTGGTAATGGGTCAATGACAGTTACTCTATTTGACATACATCAAGAAACCAGAAAAAGTGGAATAACCAGGCGTTGGTTGTCCGCTAGCAATCACCTCCGCTCTATACACATATTTAACTTTCACTACTTTGCCTTTGTATGGTGGCTGATTTATGCCATGTCGTGTTGTCGCCTTGCACCCCGCCATGTCGAAGGCGACAAGTCGCCAAAACGGTCATTTGTCGTGATGGCGGGTTGGCGGGTTGCAAGAGATAACATGACAAGGCGACATGTCGACGTCGTGATGGCGGATTGTCGGGTTGTCGCCTTGCAACCCGCCATGTCGAAGGCGACAAGGCGCCAAAACCGCTATTTGTCGTGATGGCGGGTTGGCGGGTTGGCGGGTTGAAAGAGGTAACACGACAAGGCGACATGTCGACGTCGTGATGGCGGGTTGTCGGGTTGTCGCCTTGCAACCCGCCATGTCGAAGGCGACAAGGCGCCAAAACGGCTATTTGTCGTGATGGCGGGTTGGCGGGTTGGCGGGTTGAAAGAGGTAACACAAGGCGACATGTCGACGTCGTGATGGCGGGTTGTCGGGTTGTCGCCTTGCACCCCGCCATGTCGAAGGCGACAAGGTGCCAAAACGGCTATTTGTCGTGATGGCGGGTAGGCGGGTTGGCGGGTTGAAAGAGGTAACACGACAAGTCGACATGTCGACGTCGTGATGGCGGGTTGGCGGGTTGTCGCCTTGTCGCGTTCCGGTCGAGCATGCGCACTTACATACACATGAGAAATCAAAGTACTGAAAGTACTGATGGAGAGCAAATTAGTTTCTGGATGTGACAACGTTTTTTGAAATCTTCATGAAAATCTGGCAATAATTATTGTATATATTTTACTAACAATAAATTACGTCTTTTTAAGCTGACTCAGCTGTAGCTCCGATGTTTTCATAAGAATTTGGAAATTAGAATCTAGTTTCCTCCCACGAAAAATATCTCAGAAAATTTTAAATATTGTGGAAAATGAAGAATTTGCTTGTCACAAGCAATTTCTTTACCTCCAACAATGTTTTCAACCCTGAAAGAACAGAAAATCATAAAAAAAAATCATTCACATTAAATTGTCGCCTGCAACATCTTAAAATCTGGAACCGTCTATAGTTTTGTCGTTTGGTAATGGGTTAACCTAATACCTTTTCCAAAACAAACCTAGTTTTGAAGTCTCCAACAGATTGAACTTCAAAATATATTGAAGAAAAAGAATGAATTGGCGATAATAAGCAATTTCTCCCTTCCCTCAATTCGTTCCATGCTATGATGACCAACTATTAATTATGCGTTTTAAAACAATAATTTTGTCGTCTGCAACTCCTTTGAATTTGGACCCCCATAAAATGTTGTCATTCAGAACGGGTTAATTGTTTTGATTCAGAAATGATGTTGAAGGATTATAAAGTCTTACGCCTGCAAAAGGAATTAGAATTATTCTATTTATTGATTGATTCCGATTATTTGGAAGTTAACAAATTACATTATGCAAGGACCGTTTCTGTTCAATATCAGCGATGCTATGTAATGTTCTCTGTAATTTCTATTGATTTTTTTTTACATTTATCAAAAACAGAAAATCTAAAATGTGTCATGTGCGTTTATGTATAAAACAGCACATTTACACATTCAATTAAATCAACGAAACAGAAGCGTTTTATGTCGAAATTCGCAATTTTTGTAAAATATTTCAAGTTCCACATGTACCCAAAAAACGTTACCCTAACCAATGCTATTATCAACTTTTTCAACCTAATAATGCGGGATAGAACTACATGGAAAACACAGGTAAATATGGAGGGGAATATCCGCCAATTCTTCTTCTTCTAAATTACATTTATATTGTACTAAATTAATAGTTTTATTCGATTTTTTACAAGAGCATTCGTCCTAGTGCTAAATGCGTACTTCATACTTCCAATTCTTGTCAGTCAAAATTAAGAAAAGTGACATCAAATTTGTAAGTATGCGCTAAGCAGTAAGTATTTGTACACAGGTACCAAGAAGATCTCAAAAGGCATCAGTACGAATGCAAAATGCATTAGCAAGAATTTAGTTAGAATTCATATTCATATAACTGCGGGGAACCAATATCTTCGGTCGGGCCCCCCAATAATTTAGAAAAGCCCCCCCCCCCCCATAATACACATATATACTCGGCAAAAGAGCTAACGCATCACTTTTTGAAATTGCATAACTTCTTTATTTTCAAAGATTTAGATTTATAATTTGGCATATGTTTATCCCACAAGTTTCTGCACTCATCCATAAAACTATTTTTAAGTTTTCTTTCTTACATGACCGTGTCATAAGAAAAGGGGACCAAAACAGTTTTTCGGCTCGTGTAACTTGTGATCTTTTTCAATCATTTTTATTTGAATTGATTTTAAAAGCTGATTTATTGTTGTATTGAAGTCTGAAAAAAATAATTCCTTATTTAACGTAACAAGGGCTGTTCGCGGACAACGTAGCTCGCATATACGCGCCTTTTTAAAAGAAAAGGTCAAACTGTCAAGATCAGAAGGTCATATTTTATATTCTCAGGTGAAAGGTCTTGGTGGGACCTGTCTATGTGAGAAATATCAAGACTGCATCTCAAACAGTTCATAAGATACAGACCGTTACGTTTTTGTCTACGTAAGCGACGTCGACGTCGACCCCAACAATGACACCAACGACACTAGTAATGAAACATTACCTGTGCGGGAATAAATTATGCGCCAACAAAAGTGTTAAAGCTGTCGCTTTGTTTAGAATTGTAACTTTTCTTTACAGGAACTCTTTCAGCCACTACAAACGGTTTGAAAGGTACGCGTGAATTTCCCATTTTAATTAAATTTAAGACTTTATGAATTTTAGAATTAAGGGTGTCCTTATCAAAAGTTCTATATTTCAATACAGACTGTAGCATTTACTATTAAATTTCATGGACTTCTTATCAAATGGTGGTAGTCGGCATGTGCAAATTTTAAATGTATTCTGTTGATTCGTTGAAAAAATATTAACAAAGATCTGAGTGATGCGTTAGCAGTTTTGCCGAGTATATATATTTCCAATTACTTAAACATTTGCCCCCCCCCCCCCCCCCCTTATTATAAACCTTCCTACGCCACTGTTATAGTACAGTTATATTCCGTCAACAAAACATGGATTTCTGTTATAGCAAAAGCTTACAACCATGATATATGATGCTGGCATTCGTTCATAAAAAATGCTCATATTCACATGATTAACTACAAAGCTAATAGTTTCCTTCATAGGACGTCCTTCCATTGGTAAAACCTATGAGGAAAAGCAGCAAAATGGTGGAGCTGATCGCAGGGAATCGAAACATACCCTAATATGCCTAATTAGACCTATTGTGGCCTGTGCAACAGCATTCCCGAAATTCATAGGGTTGTGGTCATAGAAGCCAGGGATTTATGACATCAGGCACTCTGAGATCTGGAGCAAGACTTTTCCCCGGCAGATTAGTGCTTTAAGAAATCTTCGCATCAGCTTCAGTGATGGTTTCAATAAAATCAAGCCATTTGAAGCATACTCTCGGTGTTTCAGCTTCGTTGACGCTTCTACATTGTCCAATTTTCACGAAATCCAGAACTTTTTCCAAGCAAAAGTCATCTTCACTTGCAAGTCAACTTAAAATAATCAATATTTTTGTTAATAGTTTGTCAATCTCGATTTGGTTTAAAGCAGAGAAGGTTGAAAAATACTAGGAATAAGCTGAATGTGATTGATTTTTGAACAATCAACTGATAAAAAGTTATTGAAGATGAACCAAAATTTTGGTTTACCTCCTATAACTTTTTTTCTTTTGATTTTTGGAACAATCCACTTGGCCTACGTTCATCTTATGCGTGACGTCTGTGCACGTTTTGTGCTACAAACCGAATTCAAATCGATCACGTATTGAAATAACAAAATTATTGAAGGTTTTCTTACATTGTTGTGTCACGTGATTACTAGTATCCACCGTGTCTGGAAATAACGAGAAACTCCTGGTAAACGGAAGTTTCTCTTCCCCCCCCCCCCCGCCAATATAGCCTCAATAGCGCAATGGTTAGCGTACTCGGCTTGTAACCCGGGTGACTCGACTTCAAGCCGTCCTCGGGGGTTTGTCTTTGAACAAAACACTTTATTGTCAAGTCTCATATCAAGCTGATAAGTTACATGTTTTTGACGACCAACCAAAACTGGAATCTAGATCTAGATCTATTTTTTTTTTTTTTTCATAAAATCTACCACACTAGATCTAGATGTAGATTCTTAATCTAAATCTTAGCGTTTGTCTACCTTCTCTGCTTAAAATAATGTTCGATTCTGTCAGTGTTTTAAAACAGAACTATTGAAGATTTTCGGTAGGCCTAGTTGTTGTGTCACGTGATTCTCGACCGTGATATGCATGTTGTTACTAGTCTACCATCACAGACATTTTACACAATGTTTTCAAAAGCCAATTTCGTGTAAGGAGTCAAAAAGAGTTATTGTGTGGTAATGAGTTAAGAGTCTGAAGCTGCTGCAAACGACAGAGTGCATGTCGGTACATGTGTATAAAGAACATGTGTATAAAATCGTACAGGGAAGGTTGAGGCGGTGGATAGAATGCTGATATCATTACCTTCCTTTGCCTTAATGATTCCCAAACTTCATTCAATTATGGACATCAGGACCATGTCTTGTTTTAAAAAATGGTTTACAAAGTGATATTTTGAGGACATGGTGGGAAGAGAAGAGATATTTATAACCAGCATTGTCTTTGTCTTCCCACAATGTTATAATACCTTGGCATCTGAAACTGATTCTTTATGTATCTGGTGAGAGAAGTGTCTGATGGAGATTCACTAGACTGTTTTAGGCGGCTAGTAAAATTGTAAATTACATGTGCAAAGGAAAAAAAGAAACCGTTTTTTTCTTTGACATAAAAATATGAGATAAAAATGGAATAATATGTGTGGGGGAGGGAACAATAATGATAAAATAAATAAATTAAAAAAATAATAATAAATAATCAAACAGCACACACGTGCACACACATGATGATCAGGTAAACAGAACGTTCGTTTATAATTTCACCACACCATATAGGCTTATAATCAGAGAGAGAAACATCCATCACGAGATCAAAAGAGGCAATCAGCAAAACGGAAAAAGGACAAACTCCGAATTCTGTAACAAACACACTGCAATGATGGGTACAAAGCAAGCCTAAATAAGCATTATGTACCTGTCTATTTGGCTTAAAAATTAACATGTTTTGGGAAGACGAATAAGAAAGACAGATCTTCAGAAAAAAAAATCAACCGCTTTGGAATGGAAAATTAGAATTTAACGGAATGTTGGGTTGCATTCTGGGGTCCGTACATATTGTGCTTCACGAAGGGACCTTATAATACTACAATTACACACACAACACAAAAATCTACCACCCTAAATCTTATCGAGCCTCTCTTTGGGCCGATGTAGAAAAAAAATTCTGAAATAAACAGACAACACTCACTGGTGGTGAACTCGGCCAAAGCGAGGGACGTTTTTCGGTAAAACAAGGTAAAGATATTTTGTGTTTAAATGTGAGTTTAAAGATCTGATTGGATAGTTTTTCTAATAACAATGAATTTGTTCTTAAAATAGACCGGGTCTACCGACATGTATTGACAAACCGTCTGTGTTTTTATAAAATCTCGCATTATTTTATAACAACACGGACGGAATACTATGATCGCGAAAAAACGTCCCACGCTTTGGTCGAGTTCACCACCAGTGAAACTATGAAATATGAAAATTCTTGAAAGAAATTGTTATTTGGAGCCTTCTAACCCCGGTTTTAGTCTTATGCTAGAAGAACGCACCAGGCTATATATATTTAGATTTTGAAGACTATGGCTAGGCTAGTTTCATCAGGATTCAAGCTCCATACCCGTACGATAACCTTAGATATGCTAATAATTCAATGTATAACGAAGACATGCAGGCTGGTATATACGCGGTACGGAGTAACGTGACACATTTTCAATGTTTTTCAATAATTCTGTCAATATATGACCTATTAGACAAAAAAGATCTGAAGCAGAGAAAGTAGGAAAACACCAGGGGTTTGCTAAATACACAGGATCTTAAAAATCAGCCGATAAAAAAGTTATTGTCGACCAATCAAAATTTTATTTAATCGTCAATAACTTTTTTGGCAGCTGTTGTTTTATAAAAAAAACTACCACGGCTATCTAAAGATTGACTAATTATGTCTACCTTCTCTGCTTTAAATCGTTTTTGAATTGGTCAGTATTAGATCTAATAGTAATATGGAAGATTGGCCCTGATTGTTCTTGCAGACGACGAAATTGGTGTTATTACAGAAATAACTTGCATCAAAAGTGGGAGGGGAATTATTCGGACAAAAGTTGAGTTAATGGAAGGATTAACCCACTTGTGGGATCAGAACCAATTACCGTTCGGGAATGGTCGAATAATTTATTCATTATGTTAGCATAGGATAGTATGATGTAATACGTTATTATCAAAAAGTTGTTTATATATAAGTCAAAAAATATTTTTTCAATTCCAAACGTTTTTAATCGGACAGAAGCACTTCAACTAAATATGCATAATAGAAAGAATACTTATTGTATAAAAAAGCTGGAGCTTACACACGGTACGGAAACTACAGAGACAGATCCATTGGCTCTGCCGCTTAAATCCTCTGGGGCGCTTCCGGCCATGTGTGGCTCTGTCTCTGGGGTCGCAATTTTTTGACAAAAACAGGTGCGTGTTCAACTTTGTTGTTCATATACTGACGTCAAATAAAAACGCCTCAGCCCTAATGATGTCCAATTATTCGGTAAATCCGTTTTGAAATTACAAATACTGATTTCCATCTGTAAATTTGATTATCTGTTGTTGAAAAATGATGATACTGAAATTATCATATTGTTACAGTCTACTAAAACCGGCACATTTAAACAGAGTGGTATCAGAATTTCCATTTGAAAAGAAGTAGCGTGTGGTGCAAACTTTACTTGCGACGACAAAAGATACCGTAAAACGTCTTATTTGGTGACCACAATTAGTGAACACTAAACCCGACGTCGATTTCAATGTCTCAAGTCTGAAACGCATATGACGTTAACGTAAGATAGCTTCTTGTGTAACAGGCGTTATTTGAGGTCTATCTGACTTTGGCCGATTGGCAAGTGTTTCTGTAGCTCTTACCCGTCGACCAAGATGCCTAATCGTGCAGTGCAAGACGTCAAAACGTCAGGCGGCTTGTTCTTGATTTTCCCACATTCGAAAATGGCTAATCTACGAACTCTATTTTCAAAACAGTGTGTCTATTTCAAACGTTACTTGCAACAACAACAGTTGCCAGAAAATCACTTATTTGGCCACCACATTTACCGACTATTCGACAGAACGTCGATCAAAACGTCACAAACCTGAAACGTACATGACGTTAACGTAGAGAATTATCTTGCTTTACAGGCGTTACGTGAGGTCTAGTTGAGCGTGGCCGATCAATAAACGTTCGCAGAATTCTAACGCGTCGATCAAGACACCGAATCGAGAAATACAACAATGTTAAATTGTCTCGCGACTTGTTTGTGCATTCGTCGCATTCAAAAATGGCTATATTACGAGCTCCTTTTTTAGAATTTAGTCTTGGAATCCTTCAATTCGGATGTTTCATAAGAAAATCTTTGAATTCGTGGTTGCCTATCCACTAACACATGTTACTGTGTAAAATGTGACAAACTTCATCACGTGATGTACATACACGAAGCGCACGTAGAAAACGTGACCAGTCAACGGAAATGGACATGTTAATGCATAGAAACGCATACTTTTTCATTTGCCGTGATTGTCGGTCAAAATGATGATATACAGTATACATTTCAACAACATTGTAATAGACATAAGGAAATTAACGAAAGATTTCATTGGAGCGTTTTTAATTGACGTCAGTATATATTTTCTTCTGTTGCTTAAAATCGAAAAACCGGGAATGTCATGCTCCCCTAAGACCATTTATCTGCCTGTTCTAATTCTATGGACTTCAAAGTCGGCAGGGTTTTCACAGGATCATTGTCGTCGTGGGTCGACCCTATGTGATTTTTTTCTTGTTTACATTATGTGTTCATGTACATTTCAACGGTAAATATATTCTGTTTTTATTCGAGAGACAGGGCGGAGCTTAGTAAACGGTTCATTCCATTTAAGCTTGGGGAGAAACAGCCTTCTCGATTAGCGATAATTCGTCGGTATTGTTGCAAAACATTATACCTACAGCGTGAATCAATCTGTAGCTACGAGGTTTTATGACAACACATTTTACACTCGCGCATTGTTTCAATTTGAAATATGTTCATCGAGGGCTCAGTGCAAAACTATTGTAACTACATATTTTTCAAAAATTCACTTTTTTGCATTTTATGAATTTCCAGGAAGGAATACACCGTGTGTCCTAATATTAGGTTTCAATTCTGCATACTTTAAAAGATATTTAGATTTTTAAAAACGTTTTTCCTCTTTATCCTTGAGAAAATCAATAAGTTTTTTCCCTCTCCTGTAAAATTTTACAAAATGTAGTTACAATAGTTTTGCACTAAGCCCTCGTCATGCTCGTGCCGCACGTTTTTTCTCTTCTATCAACCAATGTATCGAGAAGTAAACTCGTCAAATAACCTCTTTACTTAGCCACACCCTTTCAGGTGAATAAAAACGGAATATAGCCAACTGCTGCGTCCAAAACATGTGATATACTAATCGAGGGATAATCTCGATCAGACATTGCTTTCCCATGTAACAAAACCTTAGAAATGATTGGCAAACGTAAAGTTTGAGCAATTTCTATCGGTGGCTCTGTCTCAGGCGGCTGGCTCTGTCTCTGGCGGCTGGCTCCGCTTTGAACTGTCGGTTAATTTTAGTTTTTAGCCCGTTGTGCAATATATGATGACTTAGGCCAAGGGTGTATCTTTTAAGGAGATTTCGCTTATCATTACACACGCACTCAAATAAAACCATGTGACGCATTCGCTTTATGTACTGTTAGCCTAGTGACCACGTCCTCATTTTGAGCAATATTTAGTGTTAAACTTGTACCACCCCACAAAGCCAAGGCTGAAAAATTTGCTAGTCGTTTCGGTTTATGCTTCGCAAATATTATTTGTCGTTTTCTTAAACATGGTATACATTAGATTGATTGAGGAGTTTGTGTCAACATTAGAATAATGATTCACGTTACGTGTATAAATCGTTTGCGTTTTAATCCTATTCCAATCAAGACCTGGATGTGACGAATCTCGACCCTTCTCAAACGACATCATTATACCCCCGCAAAACGAATGTTTTAGGGGGTATACTGGAATCGACATGTCCTTCTATCTGTCCGTCTGTCTGTCTATGTACAAAATACTTGTCCAAAGCACATCTCTGAAAGTATCCAAGCTATGATCATGAAACTTCATGGGTGGATATATCTCAATAAAGACAAGTTCTGTATCAAAGGAGCATAAATATTCCTTACTTATTTTGTGAGTCACTGTCCTTTGTTTTCGACAAAACACTTATCCGGACAAATGTAATGGCGGGGTATTATATCACATTAGGTGATACATAGAATTCTTATTTAGGACTGCTCCAATTCAAAATGATGTCCAGACATGCAAGGATGCAGATTCCCCTCCCCCCATGAGAGAGAAATGTATGTATCTGCGCATAGCTCCGAAGTATCAAATATGTAATAGTTATCATTGAAATCTGTGAGAAAAAATATCAAAATGCTGGTTATGAGCCATTTTCTTTTCTCGCAATGCACCAGAAAAATGTCTTGCTTGGGAAGGATTAAGGGGGAATGCTCCAGTTTCCTAAATTTTTTCCCAATAATAGAATTTATTTATATTTCGTATGTTGAAATTACATGTTATTACCAATTGAAAAATAAAATAAAAATGGATGGTCAGCGATCTTGTTTAAATTTTATAGGCATTCGTATCACATACCCCTACAGCAAAAAATGCACAATTTCTTGCACCTGTCCAAGTCTCACTAAAATGCTAATAGAATACTATATATTCATCGTTTAGTTCCGAAAACGTATTTAAAGTAACGTCTTACATTTAGTAAGATCGGAAAACCCAAAATATGTGCTATTATAAACGCGTAAATGTATAAAAACAGTATGCTCACGTGTTCGGTTAGATCAACGAAGCTGCAGTGCTTTATGTCAAAATTTGCGTATTTTTGGAAATATTTCAAGTTCTACATAATAGAATTTGATAAAACTCCCTCATTGTATTAAGCAACATGTCCTGGTAATAATTCAAAAAGAAAATGTATAGGTCGCCGCAAATATTAGTGAATTACAGCAATTTTTATCAGCTACATATGAATAAAAGGACGCAAAACAGTGGTAACTGCATACACACTTACGACTTTCTTGCTCTAAATAATCGATTTCCACCTTGAGGAAATCAGTTTCGCATAATAAAAACACTTTTACCGTCGAAAATGGTAAATTGTAATGATGTGTTATATTATTGAAAATATGGTAGCGAAACATATTGGTACGAAACATTTAATTTACTACAGTAATGACCGAGTGTTCCGAAAAACTGGAGCATTCCCCCTTAAATGGAAAGATGTCGAATGTCGGATATATTGGTGCAAAATAAAAAAACAGGGGCCAGTTGCATTTTTAAGACGTATTTTTTGTCTTACCGATGACTTACGACAATTTTAGGACAAGAAACGCGTATCGCCAATTTATCAAGATCTGGGGCCCGTATTGTCAACGCTCGTGCGCTTAATTTTTGCGTAGTTACTTGTAACAACAAACCTGATTGGTCCAATCTGATTTTTCGTGCACTCAGATGTTTTGTTACACATTTTATACAAAAACTTGGTCGTAAGATCGTTGAAAATACGAGCCCCTGGAATATGCGATTGTTGTTGTAACCGATATTTAAGACATCGTTAAGTCAAAATTACTTTTTAAATGTTTTGATGAAACAGACCCCAGACTTTTCGGAAGCGTTCACACCGAAAAATCGTCTGCTTCAAGTCTGTTTTGTGTATTTTCTCAGCTAATACTCGACGGATTTTGACGAGATAAAGTGCGCCGCACGCGCGTCATTGAGAGAGACATTCCCCGGTTCTAACTCACTCCGCATCAAATCCCATGGTTTCTCCAAACATTCAAAATGAATGTTTTTTGGTTGCATTTTAATGAAACTATGGAATTCTATGCATAAAGAGGTTCAGGAATGACCCTCTCAAAGGCGCGTATGGTGCAATTTCTCGTCAAAATACGTAGAGATTAAACTGAGATATAGAACAAAATATACTTGAAACAGACAATTTTTCGGTGTGGACCCTTTCCCAAATCACGTAGATTACCTATCGTGTAATTGTTTCTTTGTCAACACCCAGTTTGTCACCTTAAGTACAGTACTACATAGAATCATGAGCCGTGACGAAAGGTTAGTGTATATTCCGATACATGTAAATTGGAAGAGAAGCATGTTTCCCACTGAATAAAAGCGAATAATGGCACATTTTGCGCGGTGGCCGTGAGAGTTCAGTAGCTGTCTCCAGATAGTACGATGTCTTTATCACAGTATGTTCGGTTCCGAGTCACATATTTACATAAATCGAAATCCCTCTTCCCCCGTCAATTTAGACTCGCTGATCTTTGATCATTCAAAGGACATGGTTTAATTGTAGCTTTGAAATTGAACAACGCTGAATGTTCGATGTTTTGGAAAGGGTTTAAAGTGACATTTCAGAATTTTTTTGTCATAAATTTTACTTTTATTTTCATCTGAAAGAGCATATTTCCTTATGAAAATTCTGAAAAATTCAAGCCAAAATATTGCGCCGTTTACGAGAAATTTATATTTTTGTGTTAAAATTAAACAAATTGTTGTGGACAACAGTTCGGATTTATATGCAATTTATCGATTATGTCTCAACTTTAAATGCGTGTTTCTCGCTTATTGGCAACAACTTCAAAAAACTTATAGTATTTATACTCATTAGAATAACCAATCTTGGCACCAAGACATACTTTAAAAAATTGAAATTGGAATGAAATGTCCCTTTAATCGGTGACTGAACCATTCGCCATACAAAATATGATCTATTCAGTGTGTGAGTAAATTACTCCGACACGAATTTTGTGATAGATTATTTTTTTTCACCAAGCACGCAGAGACAGAGCCAGCCGCCAGAGACAGAGCCAGCCGCCAGAGACAGAGCCACCGATGGAAATTGCTCAAACTTTACGTTTGCCAATCATTTCTAAGGTTTTGTTACATGGGAAAGCAATGCCTGATCGAGATTATCCCTCGATTAGTATATCACATGTTTTGGACGCAGCAATTGGCTATTTACCGTTGAAATGTACATGAATACATGATGTAAATAAGAAATCAAAGTACTGAAAGTACTGTTAGAGAGCATGTTTGACACAACATGAAATCTTGTGACAATATTGCATGGTAACATAATTCATGCAAAACAATCCATGAATATAGGTGGAGCTGTACTAACAAAACATTTTAATCCAACAGCAAAATTTTAGACTGTCCCGAATCCAAAGATGTTGCAGACGACAATTTTAACTGAATGAAATTTTACATGTTTCTGTCTTACTATATAGAAAACATTGTGGGAAATGAAGAATTTGCTTGTAATAAGCAGTTTCTTCATTTTCCACATTATTTTCTGAGGCTATTTTCCTGTGGGTGTCAAAAAGAGTCACTGTGTGGAAATGGGTAATGGGTTAAAAGAAAGCGCACCATTGAAACGTCACCAAAACATGACTTCATTCAAAAGGCTGCATAATGAGGAACTGTCCATCATAGTTTCTTACAAATTCAACCATAAATGGAGGAATGTGTTTTAAAAATGTATTGACAATAAAGTGAAGCCTCTTTTTCTGTGATGCAATATAGTATCACCAAACCTATCACCATTTTCTTCTTTTACCTCAATATTTTCCAAAGCTTTCTCTTATAGATACATTATAACAAAGTTTTGTTTGGGAAAGGATAAGTTCAAATCAATCCATTCATAAATGTGTGAGAAGGTGAGTTAATAGGAAATTTACTCTAATGCCCCCTTTATCCATGACACGACATACTATCACCAAACAGCACAAACTTTACAATAAATACACTCAGATAGACACCCACTAGTAGAATTTCTGTCTGCGGAATGTGATTCTATTTTTGGACCATTTGCACTGTCCAAAATTTAGGCTACATGACTTGACCGCATGACCTGCATGACCCAATTGTGAATGGCAAATTACTACTCAGATCTCTTTTTTATTTAAGACTTGTTTAATACTTGATTTTTTGCTTAGATCATACATGCCATCTATGTTATATTATGACACATTTGATACATAGACTATTCTAATTGTCATTTAGATCTTTTTGTCTTGTTTGGGAGGAACTATTTTCGTTGTACGGTTTGTAAAGTACATTTAAAGTACATTTAAACATGATAAAATAAGAGAGCCATGCTCTCTAAAAATCACATAGGGTCGACCCACGACGACAATGATCCTGTGAAAACCCTGCCGACTTTGAAGCCCACAGAATTAGAACAGGCAGATAAATGGTCTTAGGGGAGCATGACATTCCCGGTTTTTCGATTTTAAGCAACAGAAGAAAATAAATGAACAACAAAGTTGAACACTCACCTGTTTTTGTCAAAAAATCGTGACCCCAGAGACAGAGCCACACATGGCCGGAAGCGCCCCAGAGGATTTAAGCGGCAGAGCCAATGGCTCTGTCTCTGTAGTTTCCGTACCGTGTTACAGTGATTTGATCATTTATCCCATAAACGAGGAGATGTTATATTTGTATAAAGAGATATAAAGGGAAGTAATATTTCCATTATTATCCCTATCCCCATTGAACCAATGTCTATGAACAGAAAATTCGTCTGTGTGTCTTTTAGACTTCAGGAGATGCAAGAATGCCATAACTTTGATATTTTCAAACAATTTATTAAAACCGAGCCTCAAATAAAATCTTATAATATTCACGAAATTCCTAATTCTATGGATGTTGCCACATCCAGAAACTAATTTGCTCTCAAACAGTAGATCTACTTTCAGTACTTTGATTTCTCATGTGTATGTAAGTGCGCATGTGCGACCGGAACGCGACAAGGCGACAACCCGCCAACCCGCCATCACGACGTCGACATGTCGCCTTGTCGTGTTACCTCTTTCAACCCGCCAACCCGCCATCACGACAAATAGCCGCTTTGGCGCCTTGTCGCCTTCGACATGGCGGGTTGCAAGGCGACAACCCGACAACCCGCCATCACGACGTCGACATGTCGCCTTGTCGTGTTACCTCTTTCAACCCACCAACCCGCCATCACGACAAATAGCCGTTTTGGCGCCTTGTCGCCTTCGACATGGCGGGGTGCAAGGCGTCAACCCGACAACCCGCCATCACGACGTCGACATGTCGCCATGTCGTGTTATCTCTTTCAACCCGCCAACCCGCCAACCCGCCATCACGACAAATAGCCGTTTTGGCGCCTTGTCGCCTTCGACATGGCGGGGTGCAAGGCGACAACCCGACAACCCGCCATCACGACGTCGACATGTCGCCATGTCGTGTTATCTCTTGCAACCCGCCAACCCGCCAACCCGCCATCACGACAAATGGCCGTTTTGGCGACTTGTCGCCTTCGACATGGCGGGGTGCAAGGCGACAACACGACATGGCATAAATCAGCCACCATACCTTTGTGTATATGTAGTACGACAGTATTCCCACCAATAGCATCCGAACGAACATGTCTCGTGTCAGCAGATAGCGCCGATACAACTTTACCATCGACCATCATCACGGCTGACAGATAACTGTGATGATTTGCAACTAAAAAGTGGACAGTAATGTACATTTATTCGTCTTTTTTGGTAGAAAACATTGTGGAAAATGAAGAAATTGCTTGTGACAAGCAATTTCTTCATTTCCCACAATGTTTTCTAACGCAATTATCTTGTGGGGGGTCAAAAAGAGCCATTGTGTGGTAATGGGTTAATGACAGTTACTCTATTTGACATACATCAAGAAACCAGAAAAAGTGGAGAAGCCAGGCGTTGGTTGTCCGCTAGCAATCACCTCCGCTCCATATATATAGTTAACTTTCACTACTTCGCCTTTGTGTATATGTAGGACGACAGTATTCCCACCCATAGCATCCGAACGAACATGTCTCGTGTCAGCAGATAGGGCCGATACAACTTTACCATCGACCATCATTACGGCTGACAGATAACTGTGATAATTTGCAACTAGAAAGTGCACAATAATGTACATTTATTCATCTTTTTTCATTTTCGTAGAAAACATTGTGGAAAATGAAGAAATTGCTTGTGACAAGCAATTTCTTCATTTTCCACCATTGTTTTCTAAAGCCATTATCTTGTGGGGGTCAAAAAGAGCCATTATGTGGTAATGGGTGAATGGGTTAATGACAGATACTCTATTTGACATACATCAAGAAACCAGAAAAAAGTGGAGAAGCCAGGCGTTGGTTGTCCGCTAGCAATCACCTCCGCTCCATACATATAGTTACCTTTCACTACTTCGCCTTTGTGTATACATGTATGTAGAACGACAGTATTCCCACCCATAGCATCCGAACGAACATGTCTCGTGTCAGCAGACAGCGCCGATACAACTTTACCATCGACCATCACTACGGCTGACAGATAACTGTGATAATTTGCAACTAGAAAGCGGACAATAATGTACATAATGTACATTTATTCGTCTTTTTTTTTTGGGTAGAAAACATCGTGGAAAATGAAGAAATTGCTTGTGACAAGCGATTTCCTAAACTTGTGGGGGGTCAAAAAGAGCCATTGTGTGGTAATGGGTTAATGACAGTTACTCTATTTGACATACATCAAGAAACCAGAAAAGGTGGAGTAGCCAGGCGTTGGTTGTCCGCTAGCAATCACCTCCGCTTCATACATATAGTTAACGTTCATTACTTCGCCTTTGTGTATATGTAGAACGACAGTATTCCCACCCATAGCATCCGAACGAACATGTCTAGTGTCAGCAGATAGGGCCGATACAACTTTACCATCGACCATCACGACGGCTGATAGATAACTGTGATAATTTGAAACTAGAAAGTGGACAATAATGTACATTTATTCGTCTTTTTTTTTTGGTAGAAAACATTGTGGTAAATGAAGAAATTGCTTGTGACAAGCAATTTCTTCATTTTCCACAATGTTTTCTAAAGCAATTATCTTGTGGGGAGTCAAAAAGAGCCATTGTGTGGTAATGGGTTAATGACAATTACTTTTTCTCAATGTTCTATATGACATACACCAAGAAACCAGAAAACGTTGAGAAGCCAGGAGTTGGTTGTCCGCTAACAATCACCCCCGCTCCATACATATAGTTAACTTTCACTATTTCGCCTTTGTGTATGTGTAAGACGACAGTATTGCCACCCATCCCATTCGAACTCACATATTTGGTGTCAGCAGACAGCGCCGATACAACTTTACCATCGACCATCATCACAGCTGACAGATAATTGTAATAATTGGAAACTGGAAAAAAATAGAAAAAAAAAATGAACTAAATCTAGATCTAGACAGAATCTGAAAATGCGTCTCTGTGGCACTTGCGGCCACCTTGAATACTTTTACCTCCCTCCTTATCTGTTGCTGCGGTCTCATAGTCAATAAGGTCCCATTTTCCACTGAAATAAGATAACACATTCTAATCATGAATCATTGCCATATTGCTTAAAGCTTTCCCTTTGCATCTTTTCCATCATATATTGCTCAATATGTGCTGGCTAAACACAAATATAACCTTTCTGAACTTGTCTAAATTTTCTCTTTACAAATTCATCTACGTGAGAGAGCAGCTGGAGGCTCGGTTCTGGTGACACAATTCCAGTGCGTACCCAAAATATAGGGTTTAATGAGTATGTAAAGATATTTTGCATTCTACCCTCTAATTTGTACATAGATCTGCACCCCTCATATTTACCAAGTACAAAGGTGAAGACGTAGACCCCGCTGATGGGTGCGGTAAATTCTCCGGTTGTTTCATCATAACCCTCTCCGTCATTGGTCAGTACTTTGTCAAATATCACAGTGCTGTTTGTCTTGACATCTTTTATCGAAGAACCGAGATAGGCTGAGAATGCAATTGGTAGTGAAAAACCTGGAAACAAAAGTGGAATTTGATTTATTATCTGCATCGTGTCCGGAATAATTCACAGTCGATGAAAATTATTTCAACAAAAAATTGAACTAGAACTGTCGCAGAGCGGACAAATACCCCCCACTAAGCGCCTTGTCACTGAAAAAGTGCTGTAGGTCAACTGGTTCTTGACTTAGAGTACGAAAATGGATTTTAAGCAAAGTCCGATTGTGACCTTGACCTTTGACCTTCGTGACCCAAAAACAATAGGGCACCTCCTTGAGTCATGGGCAACAACTGTGTAAAGTTTCATGATCCTAGGTCAACCGGTTCTTGACTTAGAGCACGGAAACGGATTTTAAACAAAGTCCGATTGTGACCTTGACCTTTGACCTTTGTGACCCAAAAACAATAGGGCACCTCCTTGGGTCATGGGCAACAACTGTGTAAAGTTTCATGATCCTAGGTCAACCGGTTCTTGACTTAGAGCACGGAAACGGATTTTAAACAAAGTCCGATTGTGACCTTGACCTTTGACCTTCGTGACCCAAAAACAATAGGGCACCTCCTTGGGTCATGGGCAACAACTGTGTAAAGTTTCATGATCCTAGGTCAACCGGTTCTTGACTTAGAGCACGGAAACGGATTTTAAACAAAGTCCGATTGTGACCTTGACCTTTGACCTTTGTGACCCAAAAACAATAGGGCACCTCCTTGGGTCATGGGCAACAACTGTGTAAAGTTTCATGATCCTAGGTCAACCGGTTCTTGACTTAGAGCACGGAAACGGATTTTAAACAAAGTCCGATTGTGACCTTGACCTTTGACCTTCGTGACCCAAAAACAATAGGGCACCTCCTTGGGTCATGGGCAACAACTGTGTAAAGTTTCATGATCCTAGGTCAACCGGTTCTTGACTTAGAGCACGGAAACGAAAAAGTCTACGGACGGACGGACGGACGGACGGACGGACGGATGGACGGACGGACGGACGGACGGACGGACAGACAGACAGACATGGTGAAACCAATATACCCCCCTCTACTTCGTAGGTGGGGGGTATAATTATTTGCTTAAAGTCGATTAGAAAACATTTAGAGGTATGAATAATTTGCTGATTTTAACTAGGATTTTCTTCTTTTGTCGAAAAGTGTTCTAAAGAATTTGTGTCTTGGTTGAAATGCAATTAAAATAGTGTCTACACCCATTTGAAAATACGACCCCAACAAAATATGGGATTTGAAGACCTCGCAGTCCTCAAAATAAGAAATGTTTTCTTAGTATTAACAATTCTGTGTATGAATTAGCACTAATTTTGACACCTACAAGGCTGCAACTACCTTCGAACTAGACCAGTCTGATTGCAGTGTTTTGAACAGAAAACCCTGAAGTGCTTGAGTGGCTCCACAGGCCTGAATATCTTGTATTATTAGATCCAATTTTTTGCTAGATTTTTAAAACTTGTGGTTTTTGGAGCAAAACATGGTAAACGAGATTGTTCAATGCTTTTGATTCAAAGTGCCAACAACAACAACAACAGCAACAACAACAACAACAACAGCAGCAGCAGCAGCAGCAGCAGCAACAACAACAAAAGAACAGCAATGTGGTCAAAGCAAAAAGAAAGTAAATATTTTAGCTCCACTTGTTTAGCTCCACTGGCTGTCATGCCGACGGGTTATTGTCACGGCACTGTATCTGTCGTGCGTGCGTGTCCATGCATCCTGTAGTTTATGAGGAGAGACTTTTTAAAGAAAAGGTTTACCGACGTACGACGGACACGCCGCCATGACAATGGCCTGCTAGCCTTACGGCCAGAGGAGCTAAAATTGTTGCACACACTTAATGAATTTATACGAATTAGAACTAGAATTTTCGATAAAATATGGTAACAATCATTGAGGGAAATGGAGAAAGAATATTGAGAGATAGGAAGTTCTAGATCTAGTCGTAAAATTAGCAGCTATAAAGCTACATAAGTATAAACAGAATCAGATGTAATCGTAGTAGTAGCAGCAGCAGCAACAACAGTATATTAATCACTAGTGGTATATTAATCACTAGTGGTGAACTCGGCCAAAGCGAGGGTCGTTTTTTTGCGATCAATGTATTCCGTCGGTGTTGTTATGAAATATCGTAACTACGGCTTTATTGAAGCCGTAGTTACGAGATTTTATAACAACACCGAAATTTTGTCAATACAAAACGGTAAACCCGGTCTGTTTTTAGAACAAGTTCATTGTCATTAGAAAAAAATCTATAAACTCACATTTAAACGCAAAATATATATATCTTGTTGTAGCGAAAATTGTTTTAGTTCACCACCAATGTTAATAGTATCAGTATACATTATAATGTCGTATTGGAAAGGTTAAAATGTCTCACCGACGTCGTTGTCTTTTGATGTAAGTAAACTACATTTTGATTCCAGTAGACTCAGCCTAGCTTCTTGATCCTGGTGTAGAAAATGAGTAAATGGGCTGGGATCAGGACAAATGATCTTTATATAAAAGTATAGGCCTCGATATATGACCTGGCAGAACATCTCTAGCTATATGATAGACATGCTCTGTCAGGACATTTTACGCGGACTATATATATAATTATATATTTCAAAATGATCATTGGCGTTCACTTAGAGGCGCTTCTAACGCAACACTTACATTTTTGAAAATAACTTAAAATTCGATTGACCATTTCCATAAAATTTTCAACAAATTCAATTCATTTATATTGGCTTGATATCTGAAATTGTTATGAAAAAATATTGAGAAGAAATTATTTAAGTTGCAGTTCATGCAATAGTTGACTAGAAAACAAAAATGTTTCAAATATCTCATGCATCATAGAGGCTCTTTTATCATACCAAACTGACCAAAGATCATACATACCGGTACCAGCTACATCACAGCAGGGGAATCACGTAACACAACAATTTCAGAAAAGTTCAGTACTTTTGTTAATAGAAAACCAATTCGAAGTGGGTTTGAGGCAGAGAAGTTTTGGAAACTTCACAAATTAGCTGGATATGTTAGATCCTTTATCAAAGCCGATAAAAAAGGTTAATGAAGATAAGTAAATATTTTGCTTGGTCATCAATAACTTTTTTCTATCGATCTATCGCATCCAACAAACCCCTGATATATTCCCGCTTTCTCTGCTTCGACCATTTTCAAATCGGTCACTAATTAACAGATTCATTGGAGATTTTCTGCAAATGCTATGTCGCATGATTCTCAGCAGTGTAGTTCTTCGTGCTTTCTCGTTAGACAATACAAAGGCGGGAGACACATGTGTGCCATATCTAGGCCTATATTCCACCCATCATTAGACATCAAACATTTCGCGCTAAATTCCGCCTCCATCTTTTTCGTGACAACGGAAATTGACGTTGGGTATCCGGATAAATTTTGATAACCTCGTCAATCTCCTTTTCCACGGATGACACCAGTCGGATTACAATCCTGAGTTAACTTTACAGTAACACCTTCAGTGACCTTTTCATCTGGCCAAAATAAACGTTTGCAACATTCTGAATACGATTAAAACCGAAAATTATCCCGTGAGCACGTGATTGTCATGGTAAACCATGTGCAAGAAGAATTTTGATTGGTTAGGTTAAAAATAATCGATAAAGGAATTCCAGGGATCAGTGAAGAGGAAACATCCGGTTTTAATCAGATTCCGAATAACGTCTATGCTGCACGAATTGTTCGGTATCTCATGACATTATAGGCCTAGTATGCCTATATAGGCCTTACCTCACGATAAATGACCTGACAGAGCATCCATATACATGTAGATAAGCTAGAGATGCTTTGCCGGTGTAATGAAGTAGAGTGACCCCCTATAGTAGAGTGACTCCCCGGTCATTCTACTATATAGTAGACTGACTCCCCGGTCATAGTGCTATATAGTAGAGTGACTCCCCGGTCATAGTACTATATAGCAGAGTGACTCCCCGGTCACTTTACTATAAAAATTCACATTCATGCTATAGTAGAATGACTCCCCTCTATAGTAAACTGACTCCCCTTATTTTTATATTAAAAAGAATCGTCATCAAGTTAAGTACGTGATGATATTGTGTAATGATATGTTTGTGTGATATCGCATGTTCCTCCTCTTTTTCATTTTTCATTTGTTTTCTTTTTTTACTTATATATTTACTTATTACTTTTAATAATGATGAATTAAATTTGAAGCGTGTTTGGCTACAAGCTTTAATCATAAATGTTTAAGTAGAAATTGAAATTGGTAGAACCCAGTCAACAAAGAGATGACCATGAAAATGTATCATTTGTAGGTGATTACTATTCCTGTTTTCTACGTACATGGCGAATCAAGCAGGGGGCTCTGTGCCCCACCCTTGAATTTGAAAAAAAAAAAATATATCGGTGTGATTTTTTGAGTTGTTTTCATGCGCTTACACAGAGCAACACATCTATGCTTCATATTTTCATATTCCTTAACCCATTACCACACAATGACTCTTTTGACTCCCCACATGATAATGGCTTTGGAAAACATTGTGGAAAATGAAGATATTGCTTACGACAAGCAATTTCTCCATTTCCAATAATAAAGTCTAAAACATTGTCGTTTTGGTAATGGGTTAATGTAAATGATGTTATGCTTCTAAAGACTGACACCAGTCTAGGCCCCCTGGGGGAAATGTCTGGATCTGCGCGTGTTGTTGGTCCATCAATATCGTTTATAATCGCGTAACTACATCTGGCTTTAAGCTGTGTTTACGAGGTTTTGAAGAAAAGCGATGACATACAGATCTCGGCCGCGTCACAAACTTTTGGCATTCAAGACCTTTTTGGAATGTTCAAAGGTGTCTGTTTTGTTTTTTAATTCAAACGTATCGCCGATTTTCAACAAAAACCTCGTAACTGCAACTTATAAAACAAGCTTCACTAACGAGGTTTTTGTTGAAAAGCGACAATATGGCTCCGTGTTACTAACAATTTTCTTACGACCAGTGACTGATTTTCTGTATTGGAAAGGGTAGAGCCTGATCACTTAACTAATAAGATCGCTAATCAGTATCTACACTACTAGTATAAATAAAGCCAAAATCCTTGAACGCCGTAGGCCTATAGGTCTACATCTTCGCTAGCCAAGGTTGAACCCACCTACGTTTGTATTCACCCTTGGCGGATTTAGCCCGATTTTCTTGAAATCGCGAAGCGCCGCCTAGCGGTTGTTCTGCTGGTTGTTTACGTCCATTATTGATGACGTCATTAACGCGCGTTGTCTTTCGCGTCAAACGTCATGCGGATTATGTAAAAGTTAGCTTCTTTTTTAGTCGAATTGTCGAAAGTATAATAATTCGTCGATTAAAGTTAGGGAATTCCTGTCTATTGCAGTGAAATTCTTAGGAAAAATCGCCCATCTTCGCGTTTTTGAATTGCAAATGCAATGCTTTTTCCCGCCCGTTGTCATGATTTGGTTACTCATAACAAATGTGTCAGTCGACAATCTGATTGGTTCCAGCGAGACCTCGCTGGAACCAATAAAAACGCTTTCCAGGAGACCAAGAAAATCTGACTAAATACGCCAAGGGTGAATACAGAAACGACGTTACGTCGTAGATGTCACCCTTGGCTTGCGAAGATGATAGGTCTATTGTCCAGCAAGATTAACCCGGAACATCTGCATATGTAATGACTTGGGCTGTGTTTTGTTGATACGCTCAACTAACAGACTTTGCACAAGAAAATTAAGTTGTCCCGGGTTAATTTGGGTGGACTAAACTTGTATATAGTTTCAGCTACGTAAAGTTATAACGCACTATGCCAAAAGTGTAGCGTATTCAATGAAACGAAAACCCTTCCCTTTGTTGGAATAAAACTTATTGTCAAAAGGAGAGGCTTGATTATTTGCATCAAGATATGATTGTCCTATGAGAAAGAGATCTAGCGAATACGGTCCTTCAATTTGCACATTTACCTCTGACATCAAGGTGGGTTGTAAATTCTGACCCCGTGCTGGGTTAGTCTAATTGTTAACACATTAAGGGACTATTTATTACCATACTAACCCATTATAATTGTAGAACTTGATGATAAACTGTTATCCCAATACTGAAAAGTGACACCTTTTGACTCCCTCAAAAGAAAATGCCTGTAAAAACATTGGGGAAAATTAAGAAATTGCTTGTGATAAGCAATTTTGTCATTTCACACAATGTTAAATCTACTCAAAAAGACCAAAAGATGTAACATTTCATTCGCTTAAAATTGTCGTCTGCAGCGTCTTAGAATTTGGATCAGTCTTCACATGTTCTGCCTGGTAATGGGTTAACCCATCTGTGGCAAAGGTTGTTCTTTGGAAAAGGTTCAAAACAATGACAATAAAAATAAAATGTTGCCCTGAAACACCCCCTGCCAGGGAAGTCCAGAAAACAATAAAATTAAATTATGGAGAAAAAATGACGCTGTCGTGGCCGATATGACTTCCCGGCTTTAAAATGAAAATACTAGTTGTAGAAAAACATTTTAGGTTGACTTAATCATTTTTAAGTAACTACTTGCGACCCTAGGTGGCAGTCAGCGCAGACTGACTTGATTCAAAACTACCCAGATGGTCCCTTTATGCGAGATCGGACACGCAAAATTACATCATATATATAATATAGGCTAAGCATACCATTATGTTCCCTATTTGGGGAGTCACTTTGCTATAGGGGGTCAGTCTGCAATATGAGGGGTCACTTTACTTCACGTAAGGGGGAGTCACTCTGCTATATAGTAGAATGACCGGGGAGTCGTTCTACAATAGGGGGTCACTTTACTTATTACACCGGGTCAATTATCGTGAGCTATATCAAGTTGATATATTTTTTTATCTCAAAATCGTTGTAAATACCGAATTCCGTTGTTGTTCTTTAATCAGTTTTTCCTCCAGTCTACGTATTGTCTGCTCAGCTGAAAGTGTCCGTTGGGTGAGAGTAGACATCGTCTCAGTTCTCATGTCTGCAATAAATCAACAGAACAGAATAGAACAGTTTATTAGCAAAACTTGTACATAGTACATCGTATTTTACAAAATACGAAATATCAACAAAACGTGATACATATATGGATGTAAGAAAAAACATTTAGAAGAAAGGAAGGAAAATGAAATTAGTTTACTAATATCTTAAAAGGAGAGTGAAAAAAGATACGTTGTTTTACAATAATTCAATTCTTTTGGAAGTAGCAAACTTAACAAAGATAGCAAGCAGTATTTGTGAGCTATTTCTTATCATTTGAAGTTAATAGATAAATGCATTTAAACATAGATGGACGATTACGGAATTTGAAATTGATGAAACTTTTTCTAAAATCATCATGACAAGGACACGAAAAAATGGTTATATCGCTGCGACTTGAACAAATAACCGTGGAATCCCGTATTTCTGCCACCAGTACAACCACAACCTCCAGAAGACAAAATATGCGTCGATTGAAAAAATAATACTTGTGCAACAAGGAAAATATTCTTCTTGGCCTTGGCGTTTTCCAGTAAGCTTACTTCCAGCGACTTAAACCCCGAATTTTAGAACATGCTTAAGTATAGCATAAACTTAGCATGCGGCCATTTTATCCCCATTTTTCTAAATACACGTTAAAACTCGTTAATTACGATTGGTTCAGACTCAAATTAACCTTTTCCCAAAGTTGAGCCGGTCTTATTTCAAAGCTGCATCAGACGACGAAAATAATGTAGGAAATGTTGTTTTCTTTTACCTCAAGGTTTTCCAATCCGTTTTTAAGGACGTCTGCACCAGGGTCCCGTTTTACTAAGCCAACTTACGAACATTTTTTTTTTGCATAAATTATGAAAAAAGACATTTGATTGGACGATAAATGTGCCTTGTGCCAATCAGATTGGTTACGTTCAAACTTACGAAAAAATGTTCGTAAGTTCGTTTAGTAAAACAGTGCACTGGTCTTATTCCAGCAATGGTTAAAAAGAAACATTTGCTTTCTCCAGTTAAACAACCGTAGCTCAACTATTCGAAAACGACAAGAATTAAATACAAATGTATTAACATAATTTCAAATACCATTGAATACCGCTGCTTTTCAACGAAAACCTCGTAACTGCAGCTTAAAACAAACTGCAGATATAAGGTTTTCGTTGAAAAGCGACGGTACACTATTTTTCAAAGTAAAACTTACCTAGGTCAAGCATTTCTGGTCCAGGGACACCAGGCATTTCCATTGCTGTTTCAACATTGTCTTCAAAATCCGGCCTCTCATCGCCTTCTCTTGTTTCAATAATAATGCCATATTCACCGACAATATTATTTGCTAAAACGGCATCAAATGATGCACAAATAGTTGAAATAGCGATTAACACAACTATGATGTTCGACATGGTTGCGATGTTCTGGGCTCTAGATTTTACTGCGTCGTATTAATTAAAGTTGAGCACTTCAAATTTAAATGTGACTTGTCACGCTAAAAGGCACCGCCAAGGAAATATAGGCTCAGCTTAAAGGTCCTCCAGACGCGCAACCATCGGCACTAAAGCTTAAACCTTACATCAGGCCCCGGTTTCTCGAAAAAAAAAATGCTCATGAGTACGTGCTCAACTTCAATGGAATACTCTCCAACGTACTCTCTTAAGAACAGAGCACATTATCTCTTCATTCCATTTCGATAGAATTTGATGGTTAATCAATAGACCTCGGCTTTGGAGAGTATCTCCAACGTTGAAGGGCATTCGATTGAAGTTCGCGTGGATTTCGTGTGATTTGGGTACGGTGCTCAGATTTGAGTCTGAGAAAGTACTTAAGTTTTTTCGAGAAACCGGGGCCAGGTTCATGTGCCCTTTTACAAATTACTTACGCCAAACTCAGTTGAACAATAAAACTGAATAACTGGTAACGTAAGGGCTTTAAGTAAAACGCAAGGGGGTGGCGTCCAGTGACGCATTATGACGCCCACAAGATAAGGGCTTTTGAAAATACCGTGGGAAATAAAGACATTTATTGTGAGAAGCAATTTCTTCATTTATATGTTTTCTACCAAGAAAGACCAAATACAAATTCTTTCACTTGAAATTGTCATCTGCCACATTCTTACAAATTTAGCAAGTCTAAAATTTTGTCGTCTGGAAGAAATGGGTTTAAATCACTAGAGCATGTACATGTATTTTCATGTTCTTTGATCAAATCATTGAAAGGCCCCGAGCATCCACCTGTGGGAAGGGGATAGCCCATGCCGCACCTTTGCCCCTTATATTACACAATAGACTAGTTTGAAATCCTGGCTACGCCCCTAAAATGGGCCCCTGGCTTGCTAAAATGCATCACCGAAAAGCCACGAACTTCGTGCTAAAAGTAGAGTGGGTTTCAGTAATGATTGATTTACCATTGGTGTTGTTTTAAACTCTCGTAACTACGGCTTGATTCAAGAAATAGTTACGAGATTTTATAACAACACCTACGAATTACTATTTTTGTCCGAAATTACGTCACGATTATCGTTCCCTCTCGACAGGATAGGCACGTAAGAACAGGGGCGGCAAGCGCGGATCCAGGTATTTTTCCCATGGGGGTTCTTCCGATCCGACCCCTTTTTTGCCAAATTCCAGGGGGGTCAGGGCCCTGACCCCCCCCCCCCCCCCCTGGATCCATGCAGATACATGTCATACCATAGAGGACTAAATATAACAACGGGTTGTCGTGGCACACAGGGACGAATGACGCTGCTTGTATGGGATATAACTAGTAATCTTTTTATAACCCCTTTTTTTCCAAATTCCAGGGGGGTCATGACCCCCTGACCCCCCTCTGGATCCGCGCATGGGCGGGGCTTGGAGGCCTTGACGATTGGCTTCAATATTTTTTTCTATTCTTTAAGAACGTCTTTGTAAGAGAGTTTTCCCTGGTGAAGAAAATTAGCACTTCTCAATCTGGAGACCTGCAGGGATTCTGCAGGGATTTCAAATCAGTTCCATTTACTTGTGATGTCCATATGCAACTTTTGATAAGCTTGCTAAATACTCGAATTCGTCATTTAAAGAGACATTTCATTCCCATTTCAACTTTTTAAAGTATGTCTGGATGCCAAGATTAGTTATTCTAATACTATTAGTTTTTTTAAGTTGTTGCTGATAAGCGAGAAACATCCATTTAAAGTTGAGACAGAATCGATAAATTCTATATAAATCCGAACTGTTGTCCACAACAATTTGTTTAACTTTAACACAAAATATATATTTCTCGAAAACGGAGCAATATTTTGGCTTGAAATTTTCAGAATTTTCATAAGGAAATATGCTCTTTCAGATGAAATAAAAGTAAAATTTTTAACAAAAAATTCTGAAATGTCACTTTAATAGATGGATATGCCCTTTCCGAAGCAGAAACTAGT
This sequence comes from Fragum sueziense, assembly GCA_963680895.1. Lineage (NCBI taxonomy): Eukaryota > Metazoa > Mollusca > Bivalvia > Cardiida > Cardiidae > Fragum > Fragum sueziense. Next base: position 14,652,561 of record OY804599.1, on the reverse strand, counting down.
TTTGACTACCCTTACAGAAAAGTTTCTGAAAACATTGAGAAAGAAGAAGAAAGCTGGCAATCTGTATTCTCTCCTTTTGTCCAATACTTTGTGTGCTTTTAATGTTAACGGATTCCAATTCTGATAACATCCATTTGGTCATCTACAGTAGCTATCATATATAGGAACAGTCTTATTTTTAACAGCCCTGGATAGGGTTAATATGACGCCGGTCGTGTAAGACTTTCCTTCCGCGACATTTGGCAACTTCAGATATGAACAATAAGTTGTCTTAACCCTTTCCCAAACGTCAAAATTTTAGGGTGATCCAAATTCAAAGCTGCAGCAGACGACAACATTGATGTTGCTAGGATTTGTGTAAAATAGAGAACGGGAAATATTGAGACAAAAGGAGAAAATGCTGATTAGAAAAGGTTTATACAGTCCAGTCAGAATATTATTGCACAGGTTTGCCATGTATACAATTGAAATGGCTTTCTTAGTTTTCAATACAATTTTGCATGCGTTGGGTCGAATCTTGCAGGTGTTAGTCACATGCAAGTAAAGAACTATCGCATGCAAAAAAAGTTTGGAATGCGATATTGTGATTCCATAGGTAAATTTTGCGGACAAGTGCCATAATATCAGGTTTTCCATGCATACAATTTAATGGCTTTCTTGATTTCTTGCAGTTGTTAGCCACATGCAAATTTAGAACAATCGCATGCAAAATAATAGTTTTGAATGCGATATTGTGTTGATTCTATCCAAATTTTGGCTACATTAGTCCATATTTGTGGCAGTTAGAGCGAAAAAGGTCGAAACTAAAATCTTATTCAATTCAGCTCAAAATGTAATATTGTGACCATGCTGAAAATTACACACATGCAACATCTTAAGGTCAACAAAATTCTATCCAAGTTTGGTCTTGATTGGTTAAGTGATTAGTGATTAAGTGATTATTAGAGTGAAAAGAAAGTCGAAAATGACAATTTTGTCAAATTCAAGGGCACGTAACTCACACTGTAAGATTCCACTCAGACAGGATATTGTGGTCGCTAATGTTCTGTCCAAGTGTTGTCCTGTTTGGTCAATACTTGTAAACAGGTATTTTAACATTCAATGGCTGATAACTCAGAACATTCCGATTCAATCAAAATTCTTTGAAGAAATCTGAGAGAAGGCATAAGGATTTTCTGATTCAATCAACATCTTTCAAAGGACCCGAGAGAGGGCCATCAAAGAATTATTCATGTGAGGTTTGGTTGAATTCAGTTCAGTTGTTTTTGAGAAGATTTTTAAAGAAAAGGTTTAAAGATGCACGAACACTCAGACTGACACATGCACGACAGACACACCACCATGACAATAGCTTGCTGGTCAGACGGCCAGTGGAGCTAAAAATCAAGTTAAAATTGCTGGTGAATACAGTCCAAAAACTATCCCTATTTATCATATTTGATTGATGACTCAAGGGGATGGGAAGGATAACGCCACTTTAACGTAGAACAGTCTAATTGATTGAGAAATGATTAGGCATTTAAAGGCAAGGATTAGGAAAAGGGGTGAATCATTTCTCAATTGCAGCCCGGTTTTGACAATCCTTATAAAACAAGTATCTGGTGTTGTATGCAACACATAAAGTCCCCTACCGGCTTCACATTGACTCAATATGGTAATCAATAATAGATTAAGATGAACAAGTCATCAAAATAATTGTCAAACATATGAAATGTTATGCCCAAAATTTCGGAAATATAATTCAAATGACTTGAATAAAGTTACTGGTTTCATCAAGTTAGCTTGTTTAGTTATTAAGTTATTGCAGGATCCATTTTTTGCCATATTTTCACTATTTCCGTTACCATAGCAACCGCACTTTTCGTCAAAGAACAAAGATAAAATGATGTGCATAATCTACACATTGCCATCTAGTCATATACCAAGTCTCATCAAATTAGCTTGCTTACTTATTAACTTATCGCAGGATCCAATATTTTTTGCCATATTTTCACTATTTCCGTAACCATAGCAACAACAATTTTAGTCTAAAAACAAAAATAAAATGATGTGCATAATCTACACATTGCCATATAGTCATATACCAAGTCTCATCAAACTAGCTTGCTTAGTTATTATCTTATCGCAGGATCCCATTTTTGGCCATATTTTCACTATTTCTGTTACCATAGCAACCTCAATTTAAGTCGAAAAACAAAAATAAAATGATGTGCATAATCTACACATTGCCATCTAGTCATATACCAACTTTCATCAAAAACGCTTGCTTAGTTATTAAGTTATCGCGGGATCCAGATTTGAGCGGACAGACGGACGGACAGACGGACGGACGGACGGACAGACGGACGGACGGACAGACGGAGGGCAAACCTATAGTCCCCTCCGGTGTGAACACCGGTAGGGGACTAACAAGTGCATGTCGTATTGCGATGCAATACAGGAGTCCCCCACCGGATAACAAAAAATCCTTTCTTATAATATTGCTCCTACTTACTAGAGCCGCGTGCGATTTAGGCCAAAAATGGTCTTCCGGAAGAAGAAGACCTTAAATTCCGTTCGTTTTATCTCTTCTGAAAGCAGAAGAGTCACGTGACAAGCACTTCCGACTAAATCGAACGGCCCTCTTCTATTTCTGGAAGCTCTTCTAGCTCTTCTATTTTTGAGCAGAAGACGGAAGACGGAAGAGGTCACGTGGTGGGCAACATGAGAGCGTCTTTAGTTACAAAGTACAGATTTTCTCAAATACTGAAAATAGCTTGTTTAGAGCTAGTTTGTATTAATTTTGGGATCAAAACGAGAACAAATCTTGTGTTTTTGAAAAAGAAGTGCCTTTATCAGTACAACAGGAAGGGTACCCAGTCTACCGAATTGGAGCTGGCCATTCTAATTTCCTCCTTTTTGAAGAGCTTTTCGATAGAAAAGCCACTTCCGTTTTCAAGACATGTTCGATTTATTTTTAGTCTACCGACTTCTACGCGTCTTCTATCACGTGACCAAACATCTTCTATGACGTGGTCTTCCGGAAGAAGAAGCTGCCAAATCGCACCGGCCTCCGGTCTGTTACTGGATACAAAGTTTGAAGTTGCTAGCAGTTATGGTTTAGGAGATATATTCCGGACAAAAATGTTAGGGTAAAAACAACAAAGGGCAATAATTTAAAAGTGGACATGGCAGAGTAGCAGTTCTTGTACATGACACTTGTCCTTAATAAGATCTATAAGTGTACACAGTTTTAAGTTGCTAACTCTTATGGTTTAGAAGATATGTTCCTGACAAAAATTTAAGGGTAAAAACAACAGAGGACAATGGACAAGTTTCACCTAAGACCCCCCACACTCCGGAAGTCGTCCTTAGAGGCAAAAGGCGAAATTTTTAATGACTGTAAATCGGATAACATAACCATCTTACCGTCTTTTTACGAATTCAATCAATTTCATAGTTTTTGTTCCACTTAATAACTCGCTTTAATCGCTGTATTTTGAATGCACGTGTGCTTTATCGCTGTATATTGAATGCACGTGCATCGTCATTTTTCTCTCCGCATTTTTCAAATGGAGCCTCGTTTTGAGAATATCGATTCGTTACTTTTTTTAGTAACTTGCCCCCGGATGTTAATCCGAGTCTTCTCTGATGAAAATTCGCTCTTTGATATTTGGATGTCGCTATTTACATCAAAGCGCTGTCCCATTAAAAAACAAAAGAAAATTCCGAGACAGCGACATTACGTGTGTCGGAATTTTCTTTTGCTTTTGAATAGGACAGCGCTCTTTTGTAAAAAGCGACATCCAAATATCAACGAGCGAATTTTCTTCAGAGAAGACTCGAATTACCGGAAGTGTTCTGCGGGTACGGACTAAAACATAAATGAAAAGAGTCTATTACTCAAAAAGTGGGCGTGGGAGAGTAACAATCCATGCACATGACACTAGTCCTCAATGAGATCTATCAGTATTATGCAAAGTTTGAAGTTGCTAGTACTTATGGTTTAAAAGATATGTTCCTGACAAAAATGTAAGGGTTATAACAACAGAGGGCAATAACTCAAAAAGTGGGCGTGGGAGAGTAAGAATTCTTGTGCATAACACTTCTTCTCAATGAGATCTATCAGTGTACAAAGTTTGAAGTTGCTAGCTCTTATGGTTTAGAAGATATGTTATGGACAAAATTGTATGGGTAAAAACAACAAAGCGCAATAACTCAAAAATGGCATGACAGAGTAACAATTCTTGAACATGACAATTCTCCTCAATGAGATCTTTAAATGTACAAAGTTTGAAGTTGCTAGCACTTATACTTAAATAGAGGATATGTTCCGGAGAAGAATGTAAGGGTAATAACAACAAAGGGCAATAACTCAAAAAAGGGCGTGGCAGAGTAACAATTCTTGTGCATGACACTTTTTTCTAAATGAGATCTATAAGAGTACAAAGTTTGAAGTTGCTAGCACTTATACTTTAGGAGATATGTTCCGGACAAGAATGTTAGGGTAAAAACAACAAAGGGCAATAACTCAAAAAGTGGGCATGGCAGAGTAACAGTTCTTAACAAGAATGTTAGGGTAAAACAACAAAGGGCAATAACTCAAAAAGTGGACATGGCAGAGTAACAGTTATTGAACATGACACTTCTCCTCAATGAGATCTATAAGTGTACCAAGTTTGAAGTTGCTAGCTTTTATGGTTTAGAAGATATGTTCCGGACAAAAATGTAAGGATAAAAACGACAAAGGGCAATAACTCAACTAGACAGCCCTGTCGGTCTGGAAGCGCTCAACAGGCCTGATTGTTTGTCTTGTTGCTTGCAATTTCAAAGGTTCAGGCTGCGTAAACAAGCAAATGCATGACCAAGCTGAATATTACAAGCAAGCAATATCGTATGGTCAGTAAGATTCTGTGAAAGTTCTGTATTGATTAATTAATACTAATGGTTGTAAAAGTGAAAATAAAGCCGAAAATAGCAATTTTTGTCAATTTCAAGGGCACATAAATCATGATGTACTATTCAGATCTAGCTGACAATTATACTAAGGCAAGACCTTATAGTCACCATTATTTTGTCCAAGTTTTGTCTTGATTTGCCATATTTGTAATTGCTAGAGTGAAAACAGAGTCAAAATAGAGCCGAAAATGGCAATTTTGTCAATTTCAAGGGCATATAACACATGATTTAAAATTCAGATCAAGCTGAAAATTATACCAAGGCAAGGTCTTATAGTCACAACATTCTATCCAAGTCTTGTCTTGATTAGTCATTATTTGTAGTTGCTAGAGTGAAAACAAAGTCAAAATAGAGCCGAAAATGGTAATTTTGTAAATTTCAAGGGCATATAACTAATGCTGTAAAATTAAAATCAAGCTGAAAATTATACCAAGGCAAGATCTTGTAGTCACCAATATTCTGTCCTAGTTCTGTCTTGATTAGTCAATATTTGTAGTTGCTAGAATGAAAACAAGGTCAAATAGAGCTGAAAATAGCAATTTTGTCAATTTCAAGGGCACATAACTCATGATGTATTATTCAGATCAAAATGAAAATGAAACCATGGTGAGATCTTATAGTCACCATCATTCTGTGAAAGTTTTGCCTTGTTTGATTAATATTTGTAGTTGTTAGAGTGAAAACAAAGTCAAAATAGAGCCGAAAATGGCAATTTTGTCAATTTCCAGGGGCACATAACTCATGATGTAAAATTCAGATCAAGCTGAAAATTGTACCCAGGAAAGATCTTTTAGTCACTAGCATTCTGTCAAAGTTTTGTTATGATTGTTCAATATTTGTAGATTTTAGAGTAAAACTAAAGTCAAAACTTGCTATTTTGACATTCAAGGGCAGATAACTTATTCTGATTCAATCCAAATGTTTTGAAGGAATCTGAGAGAGGGTCACCCAAGGATCATTCCTGTGAAGTTTGATTGAAATCCATCCAGTAGTTTCTGAGAAGATTTTTAAAGAAAAAGTTTACGGATGGACGGACGGACAGACAGACGCACACACGCACGACGAACACACCGCCATGACAATAGCCAGCTGGCCTGACGGCCAGTGGAGCTAAAAAGTGGACGTGGCAGAGTTACAATTCTTAAACATGAGACTTCTGCTCAATGAGATCTATAAGTGTACCAAGTTTGAAGTTGCTAGCACTTATAGTTTAGGATATATATTCTGGACAAGAATGTAAGGGTAAAAACAACAAAGGGCAATAACTCAAAAAGTGGGCGTGGCAGAATAACAGTTCTTGAACATGACACTTCTCCTCAATAAGATCTATAAGTGTACCAAGTTTGAAGTTGATAGCAATTCTGATAACATCCATTTTGTCATTTGCAGCAGCTTTCATAATAGGAACCGTCTAGTTTTTACAGCCCTAGAAAGCGTAAATATGACGCCGGTGTTGTAAGAATTTCCTTCTGCTGCATTGCGCAAGTTCAGATTTGAACAAGAAGTTGGCTTAACCCTTTCCCAAACGACAAAATTTCAAACTAATCTAAATTCAAACCTGCAGCAGACGACAAAATTAATGTTGATGAAAATAGGATTTGTGTAAAATATAGAACGGGAAATATAAAGACAAAAGGAGAAAATGCTGATTGTCGGCATTTTCTTCTTTTGCCTAAATATTTTCCCAAGCCTTTTCTAATTTTGCGGATGTCAAAACCAGGTCTTCTTTGGGAAAGGGTTAATACTTGTATAGTCCAGTCAGAATAATTATTGCACAGGTTTTCCATGTATACAATTAAATGGCTTTCTTAGCTTTCAATACAATTTTGCATGCGTTGGTTAGAATCTCTCAGGTGTTAGTCAAATGCAAGTAAAGAACTATCACATGCAAAAAATAGTTTGGAATGCGATATTGTGATTACATAGATTAATTTTGCGGACCAAGTGCCATAATATCAGGTTTTTCCATG